>APFE030408569.1:19910-49333 GCA_000404065.3 Pinus taeda
CCCCATTAATCCTTTTCTCAATGCTATAGTTCTAGTTGAGCTTGTGATGAATATCAATTCCTAGGTACTTGTAGGAAGACACTTCCTTCAAGTTACTATGGTCATACATAAAATTAGTGTAAGTGTCCTTCTTGGATTTGATAATCATAACTTTTGTTTTGTCAATGTTAACAATCATACGCATGGTAGAGCAGAAATCCTTAAGAAGTTAGTTGCTTATCAAGATCAGATGGGCACCTTGCGAGAAAAACAATATCATTAGCGTAGAGAATAAGGATGATGACTATCACAGCTAAGATCATGCTAGCACATCTTGCTTCCTCTAAACAACCTTCTAGCTTGTCTATGCAAATGCCAAATAGGGTATGCGAGAGGAGGAAACTTTGTTTAACTCCGATATTACACTTAATATCTTTTGACCACCCCTCATTGCTTTTTAAGTTGGCAATTACATTCTCGTATAACATTATAGCAGTAGCTCTCAACTCAAAAGGAACCTTTAGCTCATCTAATCTGTTCCAAAGGTTGTTTATAGGAACTTAGAAGTAACAATATTGTTAATGTTATTAATGTTTTGCAATGCAACATTCTCGTCGATCTCCCAATGGTTTAACCAAGCCCTGGTGTCTTTATACCAACCTCATTTGAGCCTTAGGTGGTTTTGGCTGGAATTTAAAGCTAGCTTAGGAAGTCTATGGTCTCCTATGTTATTGAGTTTGTGCTTGTACAACATAAGCCTAGTCATAGCTAGGCTCTCGATATGGGAAAGACCCACTTCTATAAGGAGAATAGGATAGGGTGTGTTGCTTTTCGTCCCCCATTAATCCTTTTCTCAATGCTATAGTTCTATTTGAGTTTGTGATGAATATCAATTCCTAGGTACATGTAGGAAGACACTTCCTCCAAGTTACTATTGTCATACATAAATTAGCGTAAGTGTCCTTCTTGGATTTGATAATCATAACTTTTGTTATGTCAGTCTTAACAATCATACCCATGGTAGAGCATAAATCTTTAAGAACTCTAAGTTGCTTATCAAGATCAAATGGGCACCTTGCGAGAAGAACAATATCTTTCGACCAATATCTTGCAAGAAGAACAATATCTTGCCACCTAAATGCCAAATAGGGTAGGGGAGGGGGGGAAGGCTTGTTTAACTCCGATATTACACTTAATATCTTTCGACCACCCCTCATTTCTTTTTAACTTGGCAATTACATTCTCATAAAACCTTATAGCGGCGGCTCTCAACTCAAAAGGAACCTTTAGCTCTTCTAATTTGTTCCAAAGGTTGTTTCTAGGAACTTAGATGTAACAATATTTATAATGTTACTAATGTTTTGCAATGCAACATTCTCATCTATCTCCCAATGGTTTAACTAGGCCCTGATGTCTTTATACCAACCTCGTTTGAGCCTTAGGTGGTTACGGCTGGAATTAGAAGCTAGCTTAAGAAGTCTATGGTGTCCTATGTTATTCAGTTTGTGCTTGTACAACAGAAGCCTAGTCATAGCTAGGCTCTCGATAGGGGAAAGACCCACTTCTATAAGGAGAATAGTATAGGGTGTGTTGTTTTCCATCCCCCATTAATCCTTTTCTCAATGCTATAGTTCCAGTTGAGCTTATGATGAATATCAATTCCTAGGTACTTGTAGGAAGACACTTCCTCCAAGTTATTATTTTCATACATAAAATTAGCATAAGTGTCCTTCGTGGATTTGATAATCATAACTTTTGTTTTGTTAGTGTTAACAATCATACCCATGGTAGAGCAGAAATCCTTAAGAAGTCTAAGTTGCTTATCAAGATTAGATGGGCACCTTGCGAGAAGAACAATATCATCAGCGTAGAGAAGAAGGATGATGACTATCCCAGCTAAGATCGTGTGAGCACATTCTGCTTCCTCTAAACAACCTTCTAGCTTGTCAATGTAAATGCCAAATAGCGTAGGGGAGAGGGGGAAACCTTGTTTAACTTTAATATTACACTTAATATCTTTCGACCACCCCTCATTGTGTTTTAAGTTGGCAATTAAATTTTGTTATAACCTTATAGCGTTAGCTCTCAACTCAAAAGGAACCTTTAGCTCTTCTAATCTGTTCCAAAGGTTGTTTCTAGGAACTTAGAAGTAACTATATTTTTAATTTTATTAATGTTTTGCAATGCAACATTCTCATCGATCTCCCAATGGTTTAACCAGGCCCTGGTGTCTTTATACCAACCTCATTTGAGCCTTAGGTGGTTTTGGCTGGAATTTAAAGCTAGCTTAGGAAGTCTATGGTATCGTATGTTATTGAGTTTGTGCTTGTACAACATAAGCTTAGTCATTGCTAGGCTTTCGATAGGGGAAAGACCCACTTCTATAAGGAGAATAGGATAAGGTGTGTTGCTTTTAATTTTGAGGTTATACGTTATAAAAAGCTTCTCGATTTGCTCAATGTTTCTCCAGGATTTTCTAGAGATGCTACAACCCAAAACCTCACATCCATATAAGATAAATGGAGCGACTAAAGTTTCAAAGAGGAACTTCTTTCTATCCCACATTACAAGGTTTGTCGTTTTACAATTATTTTCAAGACCAAAATAAGCTTTCCATCCGCTATTAATCCTTTTCTCAATGCAAAAATTCTAGTTGAGCTTGTGATGAATATCAATTCCTAGGTACTTGTAGGAAGACACTTCCTCCAAGTTAATATGGTCATACATAAAATTAGCATAAGTGTCCTTCTTGGATTTGATAATCATAACTTTTGATTTGTCAGTGTTAACAATCATATCCATGGTAGAGCAGAAATCCTTAAGAAGTCTAAGTTGCTTATCAAGATCATATGGGCACCTTGTGAGAAGAACAATATTGTCAGCGTAGAGAAGAAGGATGATGACTATCCCAGCTAAGATCGTGCGAGCACATCCTGCTTCTTGTAAACAACCTTCTAGCTTGTCGATGTAAATGCCAAATAGGGTAGGGGAGAGGGGAAACCTTGTTTAACTCCGATATGACACTTAATACGTTTCGACCACCCCTCATTGCTTTTTAACTTGGCAATTACATTCTCATATAACCTTATAGCGGCAACTCTCAACTCAAAAGGAACCTTTAGCTCTCAATAATAATAATAATAATATATTATTATTACTATTATTATAATATTATAGTAATATAACAATAATATAATTTTAATTTTTATAATATTATTATTATAATCATTAATATATAAATATATAAGAATATGGTTGTTATTATTTATATAGTTATTAATAATCATAAATAGTTGGTTTTTAAAAAAATACACATAATAATTATTAATGTGGTTGATATAGGCTTATAGGTGTAGATCAACCACGTTGGAAAATGTTTCCAATGTAGTTGTATATATGTTTGATATATTCCTATCATTTATATCAACCATATTGCTAAATGTGGTTGTGCTAGTATATTTCACATCATATTATCATACACATAAAATAAAATAATTATTTTATATTTCACATCATATTATCATACAGCTTGAATGGTCGTAATGGTTAAGAGCATGTGTTTCCTCTTAAGAGGTCACAAGTTCAAAACCAGTAGGGGTAGAGTATGTATGCCTTAATAGACTTAGCAGTCAAATCCTTGTCCCACAAACAAGAGAGGCTCATACACTTAGCCATAACCTTAAAAATAAATAATAATAATATATATAATTTAAAAACAAAATACATCATTAACTTATAAAACTTATTTTAAGTTTTATCAACCTACTTGACTTGATTTTAATATTAACTATTTTACTTCTCACACCATATTTCCTTTCTGTTTTTTTCCAATAAAAACTTTCATTGTTCCTTTCCTCTTTAAAAAATAATTACGGTTAACATCAAATTAAAATAAGTATGTGTAATATAAACTTTTATTTAATTAAACTCAGGAATGTGCTTCAAACATAAGCAAGCCTGACAGAGGCCACAAACCCAACGTGCGTACTGTCTCAGTTCACTTACATTTAGAACCTGCCAAAGCCAAGCGTGACACGGACCTTCTTAATGAAGCTATCAGGCCATGCTTACGCGGAAACTTGGCTACAGCAAAATGGCCACTTACTGCAGCAGTAGCGACCATGCCATCGATATTGTTTACGGACATGGGATTGTCAACCGGCATGGATCACAGGGAGAAGGTTCGCCTTCCAATTTAACAGAATACAGCGAAGACAATGCCAAGGCCTCAAATCCTCGAGATTTCACGGCGATTTTCAGAGAACAGCTTTGCAAGATACTGGAAGTATATTGGCCTTATTCATTTGTGTTTTATATAGGCCATAAGAGTTAGTTGAGTTAGTTAATTGAGTGATTGAGTGTTTGAGTGTTAAGTCAAGTAAATTTAAGTCATAGACTAATTTGAGTTTGAGTGTGATTGCACAGCCTTGCATGTCAAAATATTTTAGACAATTAGCTAGTTAGAAATGGTTAAATACCTTTCACCTGGTTTATTATAAGCATGATGTTTTGTGTGATGAATAGAATAACAACAAATTAGTATATTGGCTATACCCATTTGTGTTTTATATCGGCCATAAGAGTTAGTTGAGTTTGTTGATTGACTATTTAAGTGTTGAGTCAAGTAGATTTAAATGATACACGAATTTAAGTGTGATTGCACAACCTTACATATCAAAATATTTTAGACAATTAACTAGTTAAAAATGGTTAAATACCTTTCACAAGGTGATGTTTTGTGTGAGGAATAGAATAACAACAAATTAGTATAAAATAAGTTAAACAAAATTAATATAAAAAAGTTAAACAGAGCCCGAGAAAACAGATTAACAGTAATCTGTGTGAAAGGAAAAATATATTTTTCCCGGCAGTTGTTGAGCATTAACATTAATACATTACAATTATAGGCAGAGCGTTATAACAGCGTTACACTTAGCACGTATTTGGAGCTGCCGCGAGCAGCGTTACCACGCATACAGCGTGAACCATTCATTGAGGTTTCAAAGGAGTTACCGAAATTTTCAGAGGCTTATTTTAAATTAACAAACTCACGTGGAGTACCTTTGTCATATTCACTTGGGTAGTTCCTTTTTTCGGGAAGGAAACGAAAAGTTATAAAAGGTCACATGTTTATTCAAAGGAAAAATTCAAGTGGTCCTTTTTAATAAATAAAGTTGTTTTTAAAAGGTTATATAAAGGTTTTATTGTTTTATAACTGTAAAGTTTTTTTAAAATTTATTTTTTTTTATATATAAAAAGTAGTTAAGAGTTTTTTCAAAAAGTTTTATTTTGCAAAAAGATTTTTTAAAATAAAAAATTCAGGGTTTTATTGAAAGGGGTATTTTTTTTGAAATTTTTATAAAATGAGATATTAATGTTTTTTTTTTAAATAATTTTTTGGAGAAAGATAGTTTTCTCAAATTTCTAGCCCGAGTTTCCATCATTTATACGGAAAGATTATGATGTGTGGGCCATTAAGATGGCGACTACGTTAGAGGCACATGATGTTTGAGATTATGTCAAGTTTGGGTTTTCAAAACCTAAGAATGAACAAGCTCTCGACAATACAGAGAGGGAACAATGGAAGAGAGACAAGAAAAAGAATGCTCAAGCATTGCAACTTATTCAGCACGGAGTGGATTGAGCAATGTTCCAGAAGATTATGATCACGTTTTCAGCAAAAGTAGCATGGGATACTTTGGCGACAAACTATACAGGTATGGCCAAAGTCAATATTGCTAAGTTGCAAAATACTAGGAGAGATTTTGAAAGTCTGCACATGAACGAGATAGAGGACATCGATTCTTTCATGAATCGGGTCATAACTGTCGTAAATCAATTAAAGATTTATGGTGAAGATATAAAAGATCAAATAGTGGTTGAGAAGGTCCTTCGATCTTTGTCTACCAAATTTGATATTGTGGTAGCAACCATAGAAAAAGCCAAGGATTTGGCATCATTGATAGTTGATGAGCTCATGGGATCACTTCTATCACATGAGGCAAGCATAAACAAAAATAAGGATTCCACTTTAGAGACCATTTTCAAAAGTCAGGTTTCTATTTCAAGAGAAATAGGCCAAGGTAGAAGTAGATCGAGAAACAGAGGACAAAGTGGAAGATATGGTGGTCAGAAAGATGGTCGAAAGAGCATCAACATGAAAGTGGAAGTAACTGCAGAAGCTTCAATAATAATGAAAGAGTTGAAAAATCAAAGGTGAGATGCTATTATTGCAATAAATTTGATCACTATGCTTGTGATTGTAGGAAGAAGATAGCTGTTCAAGGGAACCATAGAGCTAATGTCACTATAGAAAGTACTAACTCCATGTTCCTAGCTTGCTATACCATGCATGAACCTCCTGCTAGGGTGTGGATGTTAGACAGCGGTTGCAGTAACCACATGACAAGCAACAAGGATTTGGTTGCAAATTTCGATCAATCTGTGAAAACATAGGTAAAGTTGGGGACTGAAAAGACTGTGAAAGTAGATGGCAAAGGAGTAGTCAACATTCTAATCAAGCAGGGGGAGTTGAAGACAATCTCAAAGGTATATTATGTTCCTAGTCTCAAACATAATTTGTTAAGTGTTGGTCAATTGACACAGAAATGATACATAGTTATCTTTCAAGGTCAAAAATGTGTTATATATGATAAGCCCCCAAGCAAGCAGCTGATAGCAAAGGTGCAGATGACTAGGAATAAACTCTTTCCTCTAATTTTGAATTACAATGGTTAGGTGAGTTTTTTTACAATTGCATGTTCTGATGATTATTGATTATGGCACTTACTATTTGGACACTTGCACTTTTTTGGTTTAAGATTGTTGTAGCAGAAACATATGGTCAGAGGATTACCTTCCATCAAAGAACCTGCTAATACTTGTGAGTGTTGCATCTTGGGAAAGCAACGCTATGAAAGTTTTCCAAAAGGATTTGCATGCAGAGAAAAACAACCTCTTGAGCTAGTGCTTACAGACTTGTGTGGGCCTATGAGGACACAGTCGATTGGTGGAAGTTGTTACTTCCTCACTTTCATTGATGACTACAACAAAAAGACACAGGTTTATTTCTTGAAGGAGAATTGTGAAACTTTTGCAAAGTTCAAGGAATTCAAAGCCTTAGTAGAGAAACAAAGTGATCAACAGATCAAGGTATTAAGGTCAAATCGGGGTGGAGAATAGGACTCAAAGGCATTCCATGATTACTGCAAACAACGTGGGATCATAAGACAGTTTACAAACAGGTACACATCGCAATAGAATGGTGTAGCCGAGAGAAAGAACAGGACAATTATGAACATGGTAAGAAGCACGTTGAACATAAGAAACTTGTCTAATGAGTACTGGGAAGAAGTAGTTGCATGTGTTATTTATGTGATCAATAGATCTCCTACAAAGAGTGTGATGAACAGAGTACTAGAACAAGCATGGTCAGGTATGTATTGCAGCATATCTCATCTCAGAGTATTTGGATGCATAGCTTATGCACATGTTCCTAAGGAGCGAAGAGGAAATTGGATGATAAAAGTGAAAAATGCATATTCACTAGTTATAGTGAGTAATCAAAAGCTTACGAATTGTATAGCCTTGTCACAAAGAAGACCATAATTAGTAGAGATGTGTTCAAGAAACAAGAGTCATGGAATGGAATTGTAGGCAAAACAATTGATGCACAAGTTCCACTGATGGAAGAAGATGATGTAGCAGAAAAGGAGCAACAAGAATCATAGGTGAAGACACCAAATAGAGACACACCAACAAGGACTCCAAGATTTTCAGAGTAGCATGGATCCTTAAGAAAATCAACAGATCAAGATTCTCCGAGCAATTAATCAGGTGATGAATCAAGCAATGGTAAGAGAAAGATGAGAAGTTTGAAAGATATTTGATTTGGATGTTAGTACAAATTTTGCAATGTTGTCGTTCCAACCTTTTTCATTTGAAGAAGAAATCAAAGATGAAAATTGGGTGCATGCCATGGATGAAGAAATTGAAGCTATTTAAAAGAATTATACATGGGATTTGGTTGATTTGTTAAAGGACAAAAATCTCATTGGTGTGAAGTGGGTGTACAAGACAAAGTTGAATGAGAAAGGTGAAATTGATAGATTTAAAACATTACTTGTAGCAAAAGGATTCTCGTAGCCACCGAGAATAGACTTTAAAGAAACGTTTGCTCTAGTAGCCATATTGGATACTATAAGAGCAGTTCTAGCCACAACAACTCAAAACAAGTGGAAAGTATATCAGATGGATGTGAAATCAACCTTCTTAAATGGAATTCTAGAAGAAGAAATTTATGTGTAGTAGCCTCTAGGATATGAAGTTGAGAGTAATGAAGAAAACGTTTATAGGTTGAAGAAAGCACTTTATGGACTAAAGTAAGCGCCTAGAGCTTGGTATAGAAGAACTAGCAGCTACACGATCAAGAATGGATTTTGCAGAAGCAACATTGAACCTACCTTATACACAAAGGCAAATGAGCATGGATAGATTTTGATTGTTTGCTTATATGTTGATGACATGATTTTTACAAGTGATTTTGAGATAGATGAATTTAAAGTAGCCATGATGAAAGAATTTGAGATGACAGATCTTGGTCTCATGGAATATTTTCTTGGCATAGAAGTTGAGCAATTTGAAAAATGATTTTTCTTTTATCAAAATAAATATGCCAAAGATTTGTTGAAAAGATTCAAGATGGAAAATTGCAAACCTATCCCTACACCAGTTGTAACAGGTACAAAGTTAAGCAAAGATGATGAAGAATCAGATGTCAATCCAACTCTTTTCAAACAATTGGTTGGTAGCCTCATGTATCTCACAACTACAAGGTTGGATATCATGCAAGAAGTGAGTTTGATTTCCAGATTTATGGAGACTCCAAAAGACACACATTAGAGTGGAGGAAAAATAATTCTGAGATAAATAGCAGGAACTAGAGATTGTGGCATAATGTATGCAAGCACAGATAAGAAGGATTTCATTGGATACATAGATATCGATTTTGCAGGTAGTTTGGATGATAGGAAGAGCGCTTGTGGTTTTGTGTTTCACCTTGGTTCAGGTGTGATTTCATGGGCATTTAAGAAGCAATCCATTGTGACACTTTCATCAGTAGAAGTAGAATATGTAGCACCAACATCAACAGCATGTCAAGTAGTGTGGTTAAGAAGAGTATTTGATGGACTCAAACAGAAACAAAAAGGATCAATAGTAATATATTGTGACAATGCCTCAACAATTGCACTATCTAAGAATAGTGTGTTTCATCAGAAGAGCAAACATATTGATACTAGATATCACTTTATTAGAGAACTTGTGAGCAATGAAGAAGGTCACTTGAAGCCTTATATATATAGTGATCAATGGGCTGATATATTTACTAAGTCATTAGCATAAGACGTGTTTGAGTTTCATAGAAGAAACTTGAGTGTTGTAAGTCTAGTTGAGACATAGACCAGCAGGCATGTTTGAGTTGTCACAAGTCATGTTTTAGTTTAGCAATGGTAATTAAGGGGGGGTGTTAAAATAAGATAACTACTCCTGCATGAGGAGTTAGCTAAACATAGAGATTCAGTTAACTGAATCATTGAGTGGTTGAGTGGTTGAGTCAAGTCGAGTTAAGTGATATTTAAGTGTGATTGCATGTGGTTGCATGTCAAGATATTTTAGGCAAGTAGCTAGTTGGAAAATGTTAAATACCCTTCACCGAGTCCATTGTAAGCATCATGTTTTGTGTGATCAATAGAAGAGCAACAACTCGTGTTTTATGTGTGAATTATTTGTGCTCTATCTTCTATGCCTTTCCAACAATTATTTGACCTGCTAGTTTTCTCATAATTCCTCTTTAATGTGGAATTCCTTGACTATAACACTTCCATATAGAAATTTGGTAGTTGTCTTGACAATTAAGCTATTTGTAATTGAGACATATTAGTTTTGAATAAAACCCTATATATGTTGTGTGAATTCATTAGTTTTAGACATTCTAGAGGCCATTCCACAACAGACCTTATCATAGAAAAGATCCCTCAAACATTATAGTTGTCAACAACTTAGAGAGGCAAAAGCTTTTATTACCAGTGGTTTCTCACCCTCTACTGTTGAACCGTTATCACAGATTATACATAACCCTCTAATGTTGAGCGATTTGAAGGATTTTTGCCCAGTGTGCTATTTCCTTTTCTATCTTGCAAACTTAAAGTTTAATATCTTGTTCTAGATACTGCACTAGCCACTACGATTGTATTTATGTTAATATGAAATTTATAGGGTATATTGGCCACCAGCAGAGGTAAGTTATAAATTTCATTAAAAGCCCTACCTAGATTGCGGTGAATGTACAATGTGTTTCCTGTAGTAGCAGCGCTGCTTTTGAGATGTAAATAACATTTTAGTGTTGACCACGGCCTTAGCAGAGGTTGATGAAGTGACGCCTTTGTCAATGAAAGCTGACACATTCATCCTTAGTAGTTTTGAAGTGACACATTCATCCGTTTACATTATAAATTATTTTTTTACATAATAAACGTGATTCCTGAATTGTAATCAACTTGCAACATGTTTTCCTCTTTCTGACTGTATCTTGTATATTACAAGGCAATGCACAACCTTTCATGGGCATTGCCAAACCAGATTTTATAATACACCACTTTTCATGAGCATTGCTAAACCATACAGAATCTCATTTTTTTTGGCAAAGGAAAAGAACAATATTACAAATATATAATGTGTGTGCCTCACGCCCACTCAATATATATCTGCAATGCCAGACTAGATTTTACACACGGTTATTTTTTTCCTTCCTAACAAGCCAAATTCTATTTTAAAAAAATCATAACACAAATATAATGCGTCTTGTTTATATTTCCAGGTTATCGAATGTTTCTTTTTCGAAAGAAAACCATTTTTTTCCTAACCAGCAAATCTTTATTTAAAGGCATAGAATATGCGTTCTTTCGAGAGATCTGTTGGAGCAAATAATGCACGGCGGAAATTTAAAAGGCATACACAACACATACAAAATGATAGAAAATAACACAAATATTTAATGTGGTTCACCCAACCAATCTGGGCTACATCCACCAAAACAGAGGCATCGACAATCTTATTATTCAACAGGAGATTACAATTTATTTTCTCACACACTCTCTTCACTACCCCAATATCCTCTACAGGCTTATATTTTTATAGCTAGGAGTATAAAACTGAATCATAAATCCTCTCACAACAAATATAGGATGCAATAACTCCTCCTCAACAAAATGGAGCTAATATAGCAACAAATCCTATTGTTGTCACCTACATGAGAGTTTTGCCAAATTTAATAAAACAGAAAATCTCAACAATCTCCACCTTGACAACAATTAGCCTGATACCCTGTTTCTTTATTAGTTTATCTTTTCTGCAAGCCAAGAGAAGCCAGACACCAACATAGCTTCTCTAACAAAACTGGTTTCATGAACATGTCTGCACAATTTTCCTTTGTATGCACTTTTTCAAGAGAGACTCCCCTTTCAGTGATACCCATCTTACAAAATGGTACTTGATAGGTATATGTTTTGATTTACTATGATAGGTCGGATTCTTAGCCAAATGAATTGCACTTTTACTATCACAAAATAACTTGATGTTGTCGCGTAACCTACCAAACTCACCAAACAAACCTTTCAACCAAATCGCTTCTTTGCAAGCATGAGAAGCAGCTATGTATTTTGCTTCAGTAGTGGATAAAGCAACAATTTTCTGTAGCTTTGACATCCAGCTAATAGCTCCATCTGAAAGAGTAAAGACATACCCTGACGTTGACCTTCCCTTATCCAAATCACCTGCAAAATCAAAATCAACATATCCGCAAACAAATTCACAACTCCTGTTATAAGTGATACAATAATCACTTGTGCCTCTCAAATATCGAAGCACCCATTTCACTGCTGACCAGTGTTCTTTTCCTGGATTTTCCATATACCTGCGTACAACCCCAACTGCATGTGAAATATCTGGTTGAGTACAAACTATCGCATACATCAAACAACCTACTACATTGGCATATGGAATTCGAGACATATATTCTTTTTCTTCATTTGTATTAGGACATAAACTAGAAGAAAGCTTAAAATGGGAAGCTAAAGGGACTAACACAGGCTTCACATTGTTCATACCAAACCTCAAGAGTTTTCTCAATATACTTCTGTTGTGATAGCCACAGCTTGCCATTGCTCCTATCTCTGAAAATCTTCATGCCCAAAATCTGTCTTGTTGCTCCTAGATCTTTCATATCAAATGTCCTTGCCATATGAGCCTTTAACCTGTTGATCTCTATTATGCTTTTGCTTGCTAAAAGCATATCGTCAACATACAACACTAAGATAATGAACATGCTATTACTTAATTTCTTAAAGTAAACACGATGATCATATTCACTTCTTATATAATTTTGACTCATCATGAAAGAATCAAATTTCTTGTACCATTGTCGAGGCGACTGCTTCAGACCATACAATGATTTCTTGAGCCCGTAGACAAATTTCTTGTTGCGATTTTGAACAAACCCTTCTAGTTGTTCCATGTAAATTTCCTCATCTAAATCTCCATGTAAAAATGTAGTTTTAATATCTAGTTGTTGTAATTCTAAATCAAGTAAAGCGACTAATGCTAATACAATTAGAATTGAAACAATTTTTACAATTGGTGAAAATATCTCATGAAATTCAATGCCTAATTTCTGAGAAAAACCTTTTGCGACCAGCCTTCCTTTGTACCTGTCCTCTGTATCATCAACACCCCTTTTCAATTTGTAAACCCATTTACATCCCACAATTTTTCTGTCTTTAGGAAGTTCTACCAGATCCCATGTGTCATTCTTGTCTAATGCCATCATCTCGTCCTTCATAGCTTCTTTCCACTTTTCACTTTTAGAACCTTCTACAACTCCCTGATAGCACAAAGGTTCATCATCGTTAGTGGCTAAAGCAGTTGAAGTAACATAATCATCATACCTTTTAGGAGGACGTTTCATTCTTCTAGACCTCCTTAAAGATGTTTCTGGTACTTCCACAATTTGCTGATTATTATGTGTAGGAAATTCTTCATGATCAACATCTGAGACATCTTCATGATCTACATCTTAAACTTGTTCATGATCTGCATCTGAAACTTGTTCATGACTTGCATCTGAACCATGTTCACCTTGACTATCATCAGTATTTGAACTGGTTTCAAACTGAATGTGTTGAAACTTAGATACATTATCTTGTTTCAATTTATTATCTACATCTGAATTTGCAAGTGAGGATTCATTAAATTTAACATCTCTGTTAATGATGATCTTATGAGTAGTAGGATCCCACAATCTGTATCCCTTAGTCCCATCACCATATCTAACAAAGATATATCTTTTTGATTTAGGATCTAATTTAGAACGCTAATGTTTAAGAACTAGAGCATATGCATCACAACAAAAAACCTTTAGTTTAGAATAATCACAAGGATGACCTTTCCATACCTCTTGAGGAATTTTGCATCCTATCGCCATTGATGGTGATCGATTTATCACATAACAAGCTGTAGAAACCTCTTCTGTCCACAATTCCTTCTGCAAATTGGCATTACTAAGCATACTTCTTGCTCTTTCTAAAAGAGTCCTCTTCATGCGTTCAACAACTCCATTTTGCTGAGGAGTATGTACAGTGGTCTTATGTCTTTCTCTCCCAACGTGCTTGCAATAATTGTCAAATTCCTTTGAAGTAAACCCACCTCCAATGTCAGTTCTTAAACATTTAATGGTTCTTCCAGTGATGTTTTCAACTAATGCTCTAAACTGTTTGAAAACTGTAAATACATCAGACTTCTTTTTTAACATGTAGACCCACACTTTTCTAGAGAAATCATCAATAAAAGATACAAAATATGACGATCCTCTGTATGAGGTTGTAGGGGATGGACCCCAAACATCAAAATGGATATAATCAAGGATTCCCTTACTAGTATGTTTTCCAGTTTTAAACTTCTTCTTGCTTTGTTTCCCAAACAGACAATGTTTGCAGAAATCTAACTTAACAGACTTTAAATTAGGAAGTAACTTACGATCAGATAAAATATTTAAACCTCTTTTGCTCATATGGCCCAACCTTTGATGCCATAAACGAATAGAACTACTGTCATTTTCAGACATCGTAGAAACATGATCTGACTCTGTTCTTCCTTCTAACTGAAAAATATTTCCAACCTTCGTTGCTTTCATTACTAGTAAAATTCCTTTATAAATTTTCATTACTCCACCTTGAATAACAGTTTTATATCCATTAGTGTCTAGTGATCCTAGTGAAATGAGATTTTTTCTTAATTCAGGTACATGTCTTACATCAGTTAGAATTTTATTTATCCCATCAAACATTTGAAGTTGGATGCTTCTAATTCCCATAATGTTGCATGTGACATCATTTCCCATGTAAAGGATTCCATCATTGATTGATTTATAATTCTTAAACCATTCTCTATGAATGCACATGTGATTTGATGCACCAGAATCTAACAGCCAATGTTGATCATGATTAGACAAATTAACTGATAACATTTCATCACTCATACCTGAACCGGATGCCGAACCTATATCTGTCGTGTTTGCTTCTTTCTTCTCTGTCGAAGAGTCTTCTTTGGATGTTGGTTGTCTCTTCCAACAGTCCTTCTTCAGATGTCCCGATTTGCCACAAAACCAACACTTTACCTTACTCTTCTTCCCTTTCGATTTTGAACGCGATTTGTTGTGCTTACTGAAGTGTCTTTCTTTAGAACAACCTCTGACCATCATTGCTTCTGATGTAGAGGTTTCTGAATTTGACCTCTTCCTTGTCTCTTCAGACAACAAAGCTCCAACAACATCATCAAATTCAAGGGTTTCTGATGAACTAAGAGTTATAGAAGTAACAAAATGATCCCATGACTCAGGCAAGGAGCATAATAAAGTTATAGCTTTATCTTCTGATTCAAATTTTACTTCTATACTTTCTAACTGCACCAGGAGAGTATTAAAGGTATTCAAATGATCAGTAATAGATGTACCTTCCTTCATTCGCAAACTGTACAATTGTCACTTCAGAAGAATCCTATTGGTTAAGGATTTTGTCATGTACAGCTTCTCAAGCTTTGTCCACAAACCAGCAATAGTTTTCTCTGACACGATGTTAAACAAAACATCATCAGCCAAACATAGTCGAATACCGCTTAGTGCTCTTTCATCCAAGTCGCTCCATTCATCATCTGTCATGGTGTAAGGTTGTTTGAGTTTTCCCAACAACGCCTTCGCCACGCCTTGTTGCAGAAGTAGATCATACATCTTCACTTTCCAGATCTCGAAGTTGTTTATGCCATTGAACTTCTCGATCTCAAAACGAGCACTTTGAGTTTTTGCCATGTTGTAACAAACAAAATCTCCAATTCAAACATTTTAATAAATAAAGTTTTTATTTAAAAAATGCCTTTGCCTTATACTATAATGCCTTTACCTTATAATAAAATTCCTCTGCCGTACAAATTGCAGATTACAATTAAAAAAAAAACAAAATTGCAGTTTTACCAAAGCGAAAAATGCTTGGCGCTCCGAAAGGAACTTGGCGATCCTCGACGGGAGAAGATCCGTGCCACAAACAAAAACGATGCGAGGCATGAAATTGGTGCGCTTAAACCCGTCGTTTCTATGCCAATTGGGATTTTGGCGCACTGGCGTGATTATAATTCTCAGAACCACGCCAATGGGCGCGCCTGTTCCAAAATAAATCGTGCCAACCCTTCCTCTCGTCAAAATTGGCGTGACTGTTCCTGACGAAACTACGCCAATGACAAAGCTCCACCTTCCGCAGCAGACTTGACGTCTTTGTCACACGTACCAGCTCCACAACATGCTCTGATACCAATTGTTGGAGCAAACAATGCGCAGCGGAAATTTAAAAGTCATACACAACACATACAAAATGATAAAAAATAACACAAATATTTAGCGCGGTTCACCCAACCAATCTGGGTTACATCCACCAAAAAGAGGCATCAGCAATCTTATTATTCAACAGGAGATTACAATTTATTTTCTCACACACTGTCTTCACTACCACAATATCCTCTACGGGCTTATATTTTTATAGCTAGAAGTATAACACTGAATCATAAATCCTCTCACAACAAATATAGGATGCAATAACTCCTCCTCAACAAAATGGAGCTAATATAGAAACAAATCCTATTGTTGTCAGCTACATGAAAATTTTGCCAAATTTAATAAAACAGAAAATCTCAACAAGATCCACATCAAAAAATAAAACCTAAAATCCATATTATGTTTTAATATCGTTTCTTTATATTTTCACATCAATGTCAAGTTACAGAAAATTAAAATCTGATATTATATTCTTCCTAGAAAAGCCCTAAATTCTAATTTTATATTTGTTCAAAATTATAAACTTTAAATATTTGATAATTTACAAATTAATCCTTTCATGGCTATTTCTCCATCTATTTCAGTTTTATTTTTCCATCAAAATAAATATGTTAAAAAGTGAAAAAGATAAAAATATTGTTAATTAAATTATACATTAAGTTTTCAATTTTTTTAATAATTTTTTTTATTTTGAATCCCAAAAATTCCCATGTTTGAAGCATTAGTAAATATTATTTAAAAAAGAGAGTAAAATTCAACTTCTTGTTAGTCTTCTGTCTAATTGTACATGTAAAGGAATACATTGCTTTTAATAAAAAATAGAGTTCTGTTTACTCTATCAGAAATATCAATGTCTAAAATTTATCTATTCAAATTTTTCACTATTTTTGGTAGTTTTGTATTGTGGCTTCATTTTCCTTCCTAAGCAATTTAAATTTCATGAAAATTTTGAATTGGAATAATTTTCTTGCTTTGAAATCTCATTTCTTTTTTAACAAGTTACAAAGTCATGTTACAATTGAGGAATTCTCTTATCTCAAAATCTAATTTGTCTTTACAACTTCTTCTAAAGCAAGCTAATAAAGGTTCTCCTTTTTACCATTAGTCATATTCAATTATTCATTCTTGTTTCCAGATTGGGTAGTGCCATACTAAGTTCTTTGTGGTTTCATTGTAGATATAGATCTAACATGCTCTTTCTTGGATATTGCCCAATGTTAAAATTTTAATTGATATCATCAATTAAAGAAAAATATAAATTTTAAGACACTATTCAATTTCAATATGGATTTCCACTACTATTCTAAATAGTTTTTATTATATCTGAATTTCATATCATAATTTTGCAATATAATTCCAAAAGACATTCTCTTGAAGTAGAGAATTATATCTTCCTCATCTTTGAGTCTTGTTAATTGACATTTAAGCCAAAAATATATTGATACCACTCCCTTCTTATTCCCTCCTAAGATCTATCCACTTAGTAGACTTCCATCCTTGATTCTAGGTTATAATGGATTGATATATGTTAAATACTAAAGCTCTAAGTATGAAAAATAATTCTTAAAGTTACGTGACTATGTTTTTAATCTAAGGTTTTGATTTTCATCTCATTTTATTGATGTTAAAAGATGAAATGTTTAAGTTTTAGGGGGAAGGTGTTTGACAACCAATGATTTGAGTTTTATTTTATTTTTCTTTTTTATAATAAAATTTTAATAACTTTTGTATTTATATTAGCATGATCATATAAATTAAATGATTGATAAAAGTAGATCAGCATCAAAATACTTACTTATCATAGATTTTATTTTGTTAAAATTAAGCAAATCATTAAAATTAACAAAATTATAACTTTATTGAAATTATTATTATTGTTTAATGGTGTTGCCATTGATGCCAATGTTGGGTTTTGAACGCTCTTAATATTTGTTTGGTTTGTATCAATTGAAATTCCAAATCGTTGAAAATCCTAAAAAACCTTGAAGCTCCAAATAGCTCGGTACTTATTGAAGACTTTTGAGGACAAAATTACTTGATTTAGCTCTAATGCGATTGAGGAAAAAGGTTAGTTAGTTTATCTCTATGACCATCCTCAATTGATGCTTCTTATCATGTCGATTCCAATGGTATATGGAACTCCACGAGAACCCTCACAATTTGGGAGATATACTTATGCAAAAATTAAGCCCCTCAGATCAATATCCCCATAAGCTAGATGATTTGGAAAAAATAGAAGACCTTTTGATAAAAAGTCAAATTAAATGTTTAGTGGATACAATAATTCATTTTATGGAATTTTGTTGGGCTCCAAGTCAAAATTAAAATTTCAATTTAATGGTGTGAATTCATAGCCCCAAAATTTGAAATTTAAAACTTTCCCTTCACATTTATTCAAGTCCTCCACGTTATGAAACCTATTTAACGAGTATAAAAAGGAAATTATCCTCTTCAAAAATGAAATGTTCTCAACCTTAATCTGATGCATCTGGCTCAGTTATCTTGTGGCTTTTGTGGAATCTTGAACATCTTCTAAAAATGTCATATATCTAAAAAGTAATGGGGTTACAATTTACTTTTTTTGGATGGATTCATGGGTTTTCTAGATTTACTATAGGAGTAACATATTTGTGCAATAGTTTTGGACCTCGCAGTGTGATCATGAGCTAACTTTGATATCATGAGCTAACTTAGAGGCAGAACCTTGAGAAATATGTCCATTTGTAGAAGTGAAGGTTTACCGAAGCGTTTCAGTGGACTTTGAATAGACATTGGTTTCCTTCTTGAGGTTATTTAATTAACACATATTTTGTTGCCAATACAACTCTGCAATTAAACCATAAAGAATTTTTTAGGCTTGCGCTGGTTTATGAGGCAAATTGAGAAGCACCATGACATTTTAACTCAAACTTGTATCCTAGAAAGTATTCACACTTAGCTAAGGTTAAATTCAAACAAACGTTTCACAAATCTCTACAACATTATTTTGTGGCATCATTATAACTTTATGACATCAAGTGATTTTAACATTTCAGTGAGGTTTTGCATTTATTCTTGTTTCATCCTAGGTTGTGGGATGATTGATAGAGATTTGATTAGTTAACTTCTGTGATGAAATAATTAACCCTGAGATCGATTGAAATTATGCTTTCATGTCTGTGCATTTTAACTAAGAAACAAATGTTGCTCGTAGAATGCATAAACATTTGTTACGTTTGTGTAAACGATATGCATGGAATGAAATAAATATTTCATGCTATATTGAAGTTGAATGTCTTCATTAAATTTTGGGAAACCTTGTTAAATAAATAACACAAACCAAACGAGGCAATCATATCATTCGACATAAGGTTATGGATATGAAAAATTCATTACAGGTCAAGGTCTTAGAAGTTCATAGCAAAGTTCGTGCACATTTTTTCCACTCATTGATGAAGCAATCACACTGGAATGATGAAGCACAGACATTATAGATTCGTTGAAGATTTTTTACCATAAATTGAATAAGGTGTTGGAAATATGTTTTCATTAATGGTAATAGGGTGATGGCAACAGGGTGTTCATTTGATGTCAACAAGTGGCACATGTGTCAAGGAAGGCCTCAAGAGATCCAATTCAAAGAAGTATATAGGAGCAGTATGGATGAGAGTGGTGCATAGACTTTACAGCCAGTTGTGCAGCAACATACTCCCTCAAACACAGATTAAACCTACCCATATGGAATGAGCCTAGAAAGAGCTTTCGTCTGGTCTGTGAAAGTCTGAAAATGACCTCCTATATTATAAGATAGAACAAGTCGCAGTTTAGTGACCTCAAGTCAAAGATGGCGAAGATAAGAGTTGGCTGGATGAGCTTTGGCGCATAGCCAAATCTGGCAGAAGTGCCAAACCCGATGACAAGGTTGGAAGAGATGTTATATAGATCTCTAGGTTGACATGGATGGACAACGCAATAGCAAGGAGCATTTTATTGGCTCAAGCGGAGCCCACGAGGTCGATGTACCTCAGTGATATGGTTATGGCACAAAAATTTAAGTGCTGGGATGCAAAGAGAGGGATGAGGCCACGTGGTGGCACAATCCCAACAGACTTACCCGGAGTATTGCAAAGGGAACACAGGTGGAAGCGTTGGGAGATGGTTGCAGCAAGACATAGCAGCGGAGTGTCATGCAATAAAGAAATGAGTGGAAGGACCCCACTCTAACAACTCAGCCTATTGATGGCTCTCCTCAAGATGCATCCTAGAGGGATGAAAAAGAGGCAGCACAAAGGAGAGCCTTCCCAACTGAAACCTATGTAGAATAAAAGAAAATTATTGGGAAACCTTGAAAAATTAACAAAGGACTTGCTCGCAAAACAAGTCTTTAGGACCCCCTTTCTCTCTCCTCAACAAGACAAGTGGCAACATAAAATTGCCCGAACAACATAATTTATTATGTCATCATAGCCCAATTAGGGGTGGACATGCGGCAGTCATATTTGGCATTTTATGGCATCCAAAACTCCCATTTATGGGTGACACATATCAAAATCAATGCTTGATAGGTGGCATAGGTGCGCTAGCATGATGTCATCCTGCTAGATGGATCCCAATGGTTTGTTAATAGTGCACAAAGAGGAAGCATCAGGTAGGAGAGAGATAGGAAACCTAAACACTAACAGTGCACAAAACGACAACCAATTAAAGAGGTGTTGGGAAGTCCCTACGGGACATGATGACCCAGTGGCATGACCCTGATGGATGTATAAAGAGGCACGAGCTTGGTGTGCAAGGAGACAAACGTCGGGACATGGAGGTATTGGGATGACCAACGAAAGGGGTGGTGGGAAAGCCTCGCAGTACAACTCAACCCACAGGAACACGCCCAGAGAAATCCCTTGGCGCAACATAAACAAAGTGTCAGGATAGAGGGAGCTTCGGCCTTTTCGACAAGTATAGGTTATATGTAGTTACGGAAAATCAATGGCATGGAGCCATTAATAAAGAAATTTATCCGTCAGTACTTGAGGTGTAATGGCCCAACAGAGTCATTATCAACGATAATTTTATTAACAAACGATTTCAAAATTGAAGCAGCAGTCACAGGGGCTCTAAGCATAAGTGCTGGTCATTTCGCGTAAAAAACAACTTAGTGCCCAAAGGCCTCTCTAGTGAACTTGGAGACTTGGTATTATGGCAGAAAACAAGTAAAGGGACATAAAAAAAGGTGTTAAAGGACAAAAATGGTGGAATTGGAAACATTCATTTAATAAGATTTGGCAGGGAAATTTAAGAGTGGCATGAATGGGTCGGAAACTATTTTTGTCACCATGTTGAACCAACAATAAAGTGATAATTCAGTGGCACAGTTGGAAGTGAAATCGAAACACATCATAATGCTAAATGCATGAACAAGTTGGCAGCAAATTGGGCTGTTAAGCCAAAGTTAATTGCAACTAATAATAGAATAAGCAATGTTAAAACTTGTTAAAAGACCAGAATTGCAAAAAATAAGCAAGAAAACCCAAAGTGTAAGTTTCTAACAACAATATTAGAATGTAAAACTTAAAGAGAACATATAGAGGATTCAGCTAAATAGGACAACGGAAAAAAATAATATTGCATGTAGAAACCAAAGAAAAGAAAAAGAATCCAAAAATTATCAAGCAAAATTATATATAAGTAGGCTTACGCAGTTCGAGAAGGGATGTGAGTTTTGTGAGAGAGATGTGGTGAGCATGAGGGTGTTTTATTAGTAACCAGACATTGTTGAAGGTGTTGGTGATTGAAGAAAATGTTTAAGTTATTTTGGAATACAAAAAAGAAATTCATTGCTCTAGTATGAAAATGGATGAAACATGAACCATTGTATCAAGCAAGTTGTAGCATGCAAATCAAGGGTTGGTGCTCCTTGTTTTCCTTCTATGCTCCCATCTTCAAATGGATTTTCCAAATTAAGAATACAAGTTTGCAAATAAATGATGCAATTTTCTTCTTGAATGAATTCAATATCTAAATACTTTTTCAAATATCTTACTGTTCTTTGCCATTAGCAACATAATGATTGTAAAATGTCTATGGAATTCTATTTATCATAGAATATTGATCAGACTTGACTAAACTGAGGGAGGGGGGGGGGTGTGAATAAGTTTAGTACATTCATGGACATTAATTTATTTTCTTTAAACTCGTTAACCAAAATTTTTAAATGAGAAGATTTACACATAATTAAGAGTAGATTTATTTTTTTATTATCAATAAGTAATAAGTAAACCAAAACATCACATAAGCACATAACAACAACACATATGGACACTACATATAAGTGGAAACCCATAAAGTAATAAAACAACAATTTTGTTATTGTTGTGATACAATGGAAAGATCCTACTCCCTTATTACATCTGATTTTCTATAGGCTCCAACATATAGGAGGCTAGTACCTCAATTTTTTCAAGCTACAACATGTAAGGAAGTTCCATCTCTCATAAGTGTCTTGCAGGCTACAACTCACAGGAGGTTCCTACCTCAATATGATCCAACATGTTATTTATCAAGCTGCAACTTGAAAGGAGACTACAATCTCCTGATACATAAAGAAAACAATGTGTTTGTTACCTAGTCTATAAATATGCATACCTTAATCTCCATATCTACTTCTTCTTCTCCTAATATCTACTTCACATATTCTTTATATGTGCTAGGTAATAAACAACTCAAATAAGCTCTTACATTCTAAAAAATCTAACTATACAAACTTACAACGTAGAACTGAGGATCTATTCTACTAACCTTGAAACTAAATAAATAAAAATTCCTATCTTGTTCATTACATGGAGAAATAAGTACAATTACTAATATATACTACCAAACTCACTAATTAGCCAACCAGGCTTTGTTACATTGCAAACAATCTACATTTGCTTAATTTTAACCAAGAAATTCACAAGGGAACAACCCCTCTTGTAAAATTTCGATGGTCAATAGTGATGAGCAAATTATCCTGCATCAACCTCACACATTTTTATAAGCAATATTTGATGGTTGTTGGTATTCCAAACATGAATAGGAAGTGAAAGGACTTGTCTTTTTGCATTCCACTCATTCATTTCACACCTTTTGATATTTTGAATATTAAAATAAATAAATGCTTCACCAAATATTTTTTCCAGCCACTTTTAATTATTAGATTAGTAACATAGTAGTCGTAGCTTTTGCAGCATACATTAGCAATACATAAGAATCTGTAACATGTCACAACATCACAAGTAGCAAAACATTATTCATGCCTTTGTCTTTGTCTTTTCTTTATTCCTTTGCCTTTGCTTTGCATCATGTATTTTCATTGCATCACAACATCTCAATCATCATATGCATACATGCTTACCATTAGTCACTATTTCATATGCACACAATCTTCCTGATTAATTGGCACCAATCAACATATGTAAGCCGAACCAACCTTTCACCAACACTCTTTACAACATAACAAATGTACAAAAGTAACCTTCAACAATTTGTTATCAAAGGCATAACAATATATTAATCAACATTACATCAGTCTTCAAATCAACCTACGAAACACATCTCCAATGAAATATGAAAAGACACATTAGCCTTCAAATTAACCTCACACATATAACATATGAAAGCCTAAAAAATTCACTCTCCAATTCCTTGTTTCTCACAAGGGTAGATGACATTTATGTTAGTAAAGCATTACAACAAGCATCAATAGCTTTCCTTGTATCTCTTCAACATTGATCTCTGTTGCATAATGCATCTCACAAAACCACAAGCATCAAGCACCATAAGTATCAAACATACCTTGATGCACCACAATCATCAAACATACATTGTTTCTCATAGTTATAAAAAGCCTACCATCACAAATAGTATAGCCATAGCATCACACCATTCTTGTTTCTCCTTTACTACTCCTTTACAACTCCATTTCCTTTGATAATCCTTGGCCAACCCATCAAACAACACCTAAAATGACGTACCATTTGTTGTTGCTCATTTATTGTTCATTTTCCTTTGCTTCTCTTTTGTTGGTCCTTTGCCTTTGCTTCTCTTTTCCCAATCCTTTACCTTTGCTTCTCTTTTTCCATCTTTAATGACAACAATGCCATTATACATATGTGAAACCATTTTGCAAATTTGCAAATGGATTCAAACAATGAATCATGGCAATTATTGGTAATCATGTGATTGACTAAAAACCCTTATTCCAATAGAAAATATTAAATAGATAACATGTCAAAGTGTTTGGATATATAATGATATGGGAACTAGTACATAGCGATTGGCCTAGGAATCATTGTTGCAATCCTTGTTGATTGATAGGATAGAAATGGTTAAAAGTGACCACATGCAATATTTGGGGTGTGGAACAAAATATTATGTACATAAACAGGGATGTAATCATTAAAACAAAAGTATTGTTTTCTATTTGTGTGTAACGAAACATTCACATGGATTTACAACTACTTGGAGAACCATTTTATGCAAAAATCATATCCCCATAAGTTAATTGCATATGAATCTTATGCAATGAAGGATAGTCCGTGCAAATATGCTTTGACGCTATTAAAATTGTGAAGGTTTTACAAATAGTTGGGAAGTAATTCAGTCTACATTGATGAAATAACCAAATCATCTTCACAACTCAAGTAATATCAGAAGTTGATTATGCCTTCTCATCTTTCTGCTAAGCGATATCAAAAGTGTAGAAGAACAATAAATGAGTCAAACAGAAAATCTCCTATATAGTAGAGGAAATGTTTCAAATGAAATAGATTGAAGGTAGAAAGCACCAAATCAATTTATTTCATTATTGGCTCACTTAATGCAAATCTGTTTTCTATTTGCATATCCTCAATTTTATTATATTACCATGATAAATTGTTTTATACGAAATTTGTTCTATAAAATAAGATCATGAGCTATTTTTATTTCAAAAGAAATGAACACAATAGAAAAAAACTTTAAATTGCAATACAATTGACTATTTGGAACATGATGATGCTTCCCCCTCTTAAAATAAAACATTAAAAAGTAGTATCACGTTTGATTGGACAAAAGCAATATGATACTATTAAAAATGTTGTACATGATTATTTTTTGCACAAAACACAAAACATCATAAGAAAATCAAGTGGAGCTAAAAAAACAGTGACTCAAATTGTACCTAAAGCATTTAAGTCATCCATAAAATTGCAATTATATTGAAGGGCTATTTGTTGGAAACAAATATTTTTTTATCAGTGCATAGCTAAATTTTGTAAGACATCTATCTAATCAAAATTAATAAAACAATAGAGTATACAAAACAACCTCTAACACGAGATCTATCTCACTAGATCCATTTATAAACAAGCATCACTTATACAAAGATTACCTTAAAAAACAATTGCAATTGTAAAAAAATGCCAATAAAATCTTTAAAAAAATAACAACAATGTCAATTTTTTGAATTCTAAATCTATTTTATACGAGGAAAAATGTTTTATACATTTTTAGTAACCTTTCGTAATACTATAAAAGGAAATTTTTTAATTAACAATAGAATCAACTAATAAACACTATCTATTGAGCGCAATGCATTAATTATAATGCATTAAGCTTAGACAATCTAATTTAATGAAACATTAATTTTAATTATAAATTAAAATTAATACTTAAATAAAATTAATTTGATCATATGTTAAAATAAGAGAAAAAAATTAATTGATTTTATAAGTATATACAATTAATTGATTCTATAATAAAACATAGAAATAATTATTTGCTTGTATAACTATATATAATTATCTGTAATTACAATACGAGTAAGAAATAATACTTACTTAGTTATATAAGCAAATATAATTAAGAAAAAATTGAAGAAAGATTACGCTTTTATCATACTCAAAATAATTTTACAAGTAAAAGTGTTGGATAATGGTTTTTTCCATACTAAAAATTATTTTTAACTTTCTTTGTACAATGGTGTATGCAAAGGTGTTGGATAACGATGCAACCAACCCATTTCTTATGAACATAGTGGATAGAATTGAAAGAAAACCACTGCTATATATGCATGCTTACTTATTCTTATCCTAGCATTTTGATCTTAAATTTACAAGTTATTTTAGAAAAGAGGCCCATGAACGTTTATCACATTTTTTTCATAATTTTATTTTTTTTCAGTGGAGCCATACCATCCTTTTTCTCAAAATAACATGTTTTTAAAAAGCATATAAAAAAAGCTTTTAAAAAATCTCTACAACAAAGGTGATTAATTTTGCAAACCATCTAATGGTAGTATATATAAGTCAATTCAGTGAATAATGAATGCATTAGCTTAATAGGTGAACATAATATGTTTTATGCTCCATAGACAAAGTAAAAATCACTACATCAACATCTTTACATTTCTGCAATTTGTATTAAAAACATATATTATATATATATATAATATATATATATATATAGTCATTTCAGAATGTCAAGAGTCTCATATACGACCACCACATGTTGTCATGGTAACATAATTATGCCTTAAACCTCCCATTGCATGTATCACATGTCACTAATTCCACACACATCTTTGTAAGTTTCACATATATAGAAACCCCCTTCCTGTTTATTGACATTATTTGGGGTTTTTTAGCATCCAATTCTCAGGGGTTTGTTACAATCCCTAGTCCTCATAGATTTAATTGACATGATATTGGATGAATTTGATATAAAAACCCCCTTCCTATTTATTGACATGATCTAGGGTTTTAGAGCATTCAATTCTTAGGTTTTTGTTACAATCCCTAGTTCTAAGGTGTAACACCCCTCCCTTGTGTGCTAAATTATTTTAAACCTAAGTTGAGTTAAAGCTAGGTGTGATACCCTCTTTTATGGGTTAAAATATTCTAAACCTAAGCTGAGGAAAGCTAGGTGATATGTAATATGAAGAGAAAATTTGTTATTAAATAAATTAGTAATATAAATCACTGAGGGTGGAGCATCAAGAGAGAGGATACTCTTGCCAAATCCCATGAGGAATGGGATAGAGATGAATCTTTCATCATAAGCTTCTAAACGTGATTCTAGATAAGTTTGGATGGATTAGATGGATGAGAGATAAAAATCCATGAGACATAAAAGCTTTGTGGGAGATAAAGGAAAGCTTTCATGAGGACAAGCCTTGTGGGAGATAAAGACAAGCTTTCAAAAAAGACCTAGGCAAATGGAAAAATCCATAAAAGCAGGATGCCGCTAATGGTAACTAAATCATGAAAGACGGTATTAAATACCCAGTGCATCAATCAATTGAGGACAGTTGATTCTTGACAAGATCTTCATCTCAGGGGGAATCAAAGATGATACATGGTTGGGTGGTGGTGCTCCTCCCTCCAAGTGAGGTTTAGTTAGTGTCATATGCATGGATGTTTGTATGTTGATTCTTTCTCTCTCTCTCTCTCTCTCTCTCTCTCTCTCTCTCTCTCTCTCTATTATTGTTCCAATTTTCTTATAATGAGGAGTTTTCTTGGTTCTCTGAATATTTGAATGAATTACACGTGCTTGAGTACTAATAATTTTAATGGTGTTTTCCGCTATTGATGAGATTTACTTGCATGGTATGTGTTTCATGTTTAATCCTTACTTAATAGGATGCTAAATCATACAACACAGTTATATGGATTGATTAACTACCTCTCTTATAGCAATAGTGGATTAAATAATGCATGTGATTATCGTGTGATCTCATATGTATATCAAAGTGATGGCGAGGTTGCAGGCGTTAGGGATAATCTCTCTAATTTGACATAAATCTCCTGAATCTCTGCCTCAATTTCCTTTGAACTGGCTTCACAAGTATCAGTCATTAACTGATAGCTTCCTTCCTTTTTCAACAAGCCACAACCTTTCTAATTTATAACCAAAGGCAGCAAATTAAGATTTTTACGCAGGCCTTACAAGGGAACTATATGTTATTATTATTGGCGACCTTTCAAAGGAAGGATTTGTGCTACAATCTATACAGTAGCAATCCCACAGATTTCATTCTAATATAAAGATGCCTTGAAATCTAACGAACCACCCCTGTTGAACGCAGACCATCTGAATAGGCTGAATTGTTTATGAAATTGCAACAACGAACAGTATTTAGAGTACAAATAATTAATGGAACGCTTTGTCAGCAGAGCGCATGCTGTCTCTTGCCATTCGTTGTGAGGAACCGGTCACTAGAAGGAAATTACCATGCCGTTCTGCGCTGGAGCCCGATCACCACAAGAATTTTATACACCGTTCTACGCTGGAAGCCATCACCACAAGAAAATTACCCACCATTCTGCACTGGAACCCATCACCACAAGAAATTGATAGCCGCACTTTTAAGTTCAATCGCCACCATACATAGCTGAGAGCCCTCTCCCTCTCTACGCAAAAAACTATACAGTGCTCCTTGTATTTTCCACGCACACAGTTGGGAATTATTAGTGGAAACCCATGACATTCTTGCCCTCTCCACGCAACAAGTTGGGGGTTACTAATAAAACCCGCAGCGCTCCAATTCTTTAACTATAGTTTGAACTTCAAACAAAGGAAAATAAGAATATAACAACGCATATGCAGCCACACATGTATCTTGTATACGACCAAGGAATAAAGAAAACCCCACGCAGATACAACATTTAAGGTTCGACAATTCTTTAACTGGAAATTGGCCGAGTTTCGAATCTATACGCCATTATAGCCAAACTGTTTGAATACACAGATAATTATGTTTTACATGCAATCAATTGTGCCATGCTTGCCAAGGTATAAATCCACAGTTATGTATATATCACATACAATTAGTTGCGCCCCTGTCAAATCTACGGAAATTCTCAAACTTTTCCAACGATTTCAAAAATCAATTCACGATATAATATTGAGTTTTTACATGAGAGAGAGAGTTTCACAAGAACACTACTAGCCTTGCCTCCTTTTTCCCCCAGCTTGGCGGCCAAGTCTTTTTTTATTCATATAGATAACTTTGCCTATTACAAAAGCAACCTTTTACAAGGTAATTTAAGGCCTTTTACAATTTGTCTATCTTATGAAAAGATAGCAAGTTTTATTCTCCACTCCTATCCTGCTTTTTAAAAAAAGATAGCATGTTTTATTTTTATCCTATTTTTAACTAGAAAAACATAGAAACTCCAAGCTTTTTCCCTCTGAGTGGCATGCACCTGCATCAAACTACCAAGGTTGAAAATGATCATGATCTCTTGATCATGCATTTTAGTCTTTGTTCTTGTCTTCCAGGGTCCCACACTTTGTTCTGCAAGTTATCATTTGCTGTTGTTTTCTGGTTTTCTCCAGGTCTCCATATTTTATGTTGTCTTGCTCCACTAACTGCACTTTCACAATCTGTCCCTGTTTTCATTTTGCTGCTGCTTCTACTGCTTCTCTTCCTTGCTGATGTCTTCCTGCGAGACGCTTTCAACATGATTCTTCTGATATTTCAATTTCCTTGTCCAATAAATCTTCAAGCTGCTGATTTCTT
>APFE030408581.1:0-35181 GCA_000404065.3 Pinus taeda
AAACCCCACAATGTGTGGGGAAACCCTTTGATCAAATCTTCTTTTATCTTCAAAGTTCAGCAGAGAAAGAGAGAGAGAGTACATTTACAACAGAAGTCAATACTTTGACTTGTCTAGATCTAACATAGATCATTTCGTATAACGATGAAATCAGTTGAAGACATTCTGCTTCAACTGATTCTCCAAGGTGACTCCTTCACCTATCATCATGCTGCATCTGGTTCTCTAGCTGCACCACTGCATACTACACCATGTGGCTGTCCATGTCCATGATCTTATCCTGCTGTACTTTATGTCCATGATCTTATCCTGCTGTACTTTATGTCCATGATCTTATCATGCTGCCCATGATCTACATCACACTGCCCATACATCATGTTGTCCATCATCGTGTTGTTCATTGCTGCTATAGGTATGCCACCAATGTATCACTGCTGTACTACTGCATCACCATTATGCTGCCCTTACAGATGTGCATCATCATCATGTTGCTGCCCTTACTAATTTGCATTATGCTGCCCTTACAGATGTGCATCATCATTATGCTGCCCTTTAAACTGATCCAAGTCTGGTCATGAACTATGACCCAACACTTTCTCCACACGCTGCCCTCCAAGTCTTCTGCACCTGTTGTCTCTTACTGTGACTGGTTAGGGTTTGTCTTTGTTGCAACAATCCTTCATTCAACCCACAAATCAGCCTTGAATTTACTGCGGCCTAGGCAAGGAGTAAAGCCTTTCTTGTGAGTTGTTGTTCTGGGCATATGGCAGCCCTTAACAACTCAGTGCAGGCCTGTTTTGGGAGGCTAGGACTGCAGCCTAACTCAACTAGCTGTGGCCCTCCAACAGCCCACCAAAACAGCCCTCTACTAGCCCTCAAACAGATCCACAATACTTCCCATCAAACTCAGCCTTTCTCCAAGAGACCACGGCCCCTCTACCAGCAACTCAGACTCCAAAACAGTGAGCTCTGATTGCTGCCAGGATCAACCTGCGGCTAGGGCACTCCATTACAGGACTGCGTTAGGGCTTCTTGAACAGCGAATTAGGGCATCACTTGATAACAAGTTAGGGCATCACGTGGCTGTAGTTTAGGGCCTTCCTTTTGATTGTGGCAAGGGCCTCTTGATTGCAGATTAGGGCAGCCTTTTTACAGTGGATTAGGGCATCCTCTTTACAGCGGATTAGGTCTTCCATTCCAGCGTATGAGTGAACTGTGTTTAGGGCATCATCATAAGGCCAACGTATCACTCTTGGTGACTCACTCCTTCTCCAAAAACCCAAGACGTGGAGAGGAGGAGATCACTCAAGAATTATGTCCAAATGACATCCAATCCTCTTATATTTATACTAAAACGTGGAAGATGAATAGTCACGTCTATTGGGCTTCTGAGCCTACTCAAGTGCTGGTCGGCTTGATAATAATTATATAAACAAAATAAATTCATATCTCCATAAATACTTATCGGAATCGGATGATCTTTGGATCAATCCTACACCTCTCGACGAGAGGGATCCAATTAAAATATCAGCTGCCATAAATAAGCTGATCCACATGGAGTTTGGCCCTAGTTGCCTATTTAACAGTGTGTTTACTTGATCAAACTGCTACCAAAACACAAGAAACAAGAACACAAGATGTTCGCTCTCTGCCAGGGCAAAACCTCTCTCTCTTAAAGAGGAAAACCCTTTCGTAAATTTCTCTTATTGAAGCTTCTATTGATCAATGCCAAACCCTAGACCCTTGACAAGAATATCCTCCAAGCACAAGTCAGTCCTTCCTCCTTCCTGCACTTCGTTTCCCAACCACTTCTTCCTCCTCCTTCCAACACTTCGTTCTTCTTTCAACTGTTGATAGTCCTTGGTAAACTAGCTCTAGAAGAGACTCCAATACTTGATCCTTAGTGAGATCCTTCACCAATGAGGATGCCTTCCCTCTCTTGACCCAAGTCCTTCCTCCTTCCTGCACTTCGTTTCCCAACACTTCTTCCTCCTCCTTCCGGCACTTCGTTCTTCTTTCAATTGTTGATAGTCCTTGGTAAAATAGCTCTAGAAGAGACTCCAACCTTTGATCCTTAGTGAGATCCTTCACCAATGAGGATGCCTTCCCTCTCTTCACCCAACCGAGCTTCTTCTTTATGTGTATTTGCAGACTTGATATGACAGCACTGCAGCCCTAGTTTCTCACACGTGTGGGAGGTTTCCCTTATGCTTTTGGCTTCCTTCTCCTTCTCTTGAGAGACCCTCTTCTTCGCTTCAATAGGAGGCCTTATAGGCCTAATTCACTAGCCCAAACAATGAGATATATATGACTATGATCTTTTTGTTGTGGTGGCCACAAACTGACCTCCTTTTCTTGCATGTGTGACTCTATTTATTCCTTAAAATAGCCCTCTAAAGTTCGTTTTAGGTCTCTCCTTCTTTGTAGCACTAGAGGCTCCTTAAACTCGACTTCCTTCACCCTTTTCTCGGCTATCTTCTTCAGAGGTAGATTACTTGTCGTTAGAGGAGTGGACAACCTCTATATATAGAGGTTTGTGTTGATTTTGGGTAGCATCGGATGCGCTCTAGCTCCGAAATTTTGTGGAGGGGCTAGAATACACAAGATCTACAAGACCCAGAAATCGTTTGGAAAAATTCCACCCGGATTGTGAGTTATTAAAATAATTAATATTTTTAATGGGGTTCCTAAGTCTAAACTTAGGAAAATAAAAATATTAATGGGTATTAATAAAAATATGGGTGAGAAGCTTCTAAGAGATGACGATCAACTTTGTTTTAATCTTAGTCGTTGATTAGGGACTTAATCTCGGCCAATAGGAAAAGTATAAAGGGAGGCTTGAGGGTCAGTTGGAGATACACCAAGTGATCAAATCAGTTCGATTTTTCTGGGGTGTGGTTTGCTGAGAAAATCGAACTAGTGGTCTGAGTTGTAGTGAGAGGGGAAGAAGCAGAGATTTGGATCGGAAAGGAGTTTTGAGCCAAAGAGTATTGAGAAAAGAGGCAGCGCAGAGGCCTATGCAACCTAGGAAGGGGCTCACGCAGTGCTGATGAAGGCCAAGAGGGTCTCTTGCAGTGGCACTGCAAGATATTCGTCAGAAGTTTGAGATTTTGCCAGAGAAGCGAGGTTCTGAGCCGGAAGGGTTGAACAACAATCTTCCTCCAACAAATGGAACCAGCAGAATGGGTGACGCAGTCTTCTAGAGGCAAGATGTTGGCCCAAGCAATGATTGCGCTAGGATGTCGCAATGGTCGCCGAAGTCAGGCCACTCAGTGGATCAATTGTGACTTGGAGAATGAGGTAAACCCTCATATGTATTTCCTACTGCCGAGATTTCTTTGAAAGGTTAGCTGGTGTGAGAGGCAACCTGTTGTACTCAGATTCTGCTTGCTTAATAATACAAACCCTCTATCTGCTGCACCGATTTTCCTGCATTAGGTTTTTCCAGGGACGCATTGTCCAAAAATAACGATGTCCCTTGTGTGTTTTTCTCATCTATTGTTTCAGTTTATGATCTGTATGTCAGTGTAGTCTGCAGTAGTGTTTTTCATCATTATTTATAATTGAATAACTTGTTGAATGAAATAACATGTAGGAGATGATAAACCAATGACTGCAATAGGATTTCTGTTTGTATAGATTCATAAATAACTTTAAACATTTTCCACATACCTTATTGTTCAATCATTCTGCTTCACTGTGTTGTCCTCAACTCCGGGCTTCACGTAATTGTCTTTGTTGAAGAGAGAGTTCTTCATTGTCCAAAGAAGGATTATGGAAAATACTGTGTTACTGTTCAACCAACAGTCTAGTCCTTGCTGTCTCTTTTCAGAATGCTGAGAGACACCTTTACAGCGTGATAAATATGAGATCTGAATGATATACCCAAGCCACAGTCTGAGGTTGAATCATTGTTTTCATCTTACTACAGAAAATCCAAGTTCTTTAGATAAGCCTTGGTCCGTGTATAACGAGTTATTCAGCAACAGAGCTTAGTGTATAGTCACAATCGAGATATAATGTCGTTTTCTCCGTGACAATTCACGAGATGTGAACCTGTAACTTCTTGTGTTATATGCTTGTTTCTTTTAATCCGCACTGAGTATGGTCATTTCGTTTTCCAACAAATCGTATATATATATATACTATACCAATCGTGATTTTTTTTTTATATAACCGACAAGATGCTTGAATGGAGCTGACAAATGGTTTTGATGAAAACGATACATAATTCGTAATGGATGATTGCTGACGGTGATGTGTGGGGACCATAACAGAAAATGGACGCTGATATGAAGATCATTTTTATTTATGTGAGTTTAATATAAAGTTTTTTTATATCATATAAATATAACATATATTTTTGATATAAATATATGTATATATATATGTCAAGTGATTTCTGTCCTCTTTTTTTTTGGTTTTATTTTGGTCCATCCCTCAAAGGTCAAGGCATATTTTTGAAGGATTTTTCATGAAGACCCTTTCATCAAATTAGGGTTAGGGTTTGCTTTCAACAAACGCTACGGTTTAGTAAAGCTAGGGTTAGGGTTTCATAGTTTTAGAGTTAGGGTAACACAGTCTAGGGTTAGGGTTATGTATCACAAGAATATTTGTCAATTTGTCATCTCGACAATGCCATATTGGCATCAATGACAACCAATATTAACGCCTAGGACACTGGGTTGCATAATGACCTAGCTCCCCACAATTGAAGCACTTTACCTTGGAGATGCCCTTCTTCTTCTTCTTCCCCTATTGTCCCGCAAATGCTAGAGCCACATCCTCCTCCTCCTCTTTCTTGATTCGACCTTCTTTGCTGCTACTCCCCGCCTTGGTCAACCGTCTGATCTCTTCTTAGCGAAGAGTTGCCCACATCTCTTTCCATCCTGGAAGAGTAGCTCTGCCCAAAAGGCCTTGGACAAATGTCTCCCACTCCTCGGAGACTACATTCATGGAGGTCCTCACCATGAACTCCTGATCCGGCTTGGCCCCTATGGAAGTAAGTTGGTCCTGAATCTCCTGCAATCTGAGGAGGTATAGATCTATCTGCTCCCCCTTCTGCATCTGATATGACCGCAACTCATTCTCTAATAGCATCTTCCGCTGCATGGAAGTGCCCTGATACAATGTCGTCAAAGTATCCCACATCTCCTTTGTCATGTTCTTTTCGGCAATATGCGGTACGACATGATCCTTGACCCCATCAAGGATTATGCACTTTTCCTTCGCCATTGCATCCTCATACTTCTCATTATCAATTGGGTCTACTGGAATACCCACGATTCTCAAGGCGAAGCCCTTGTTGCGATGTCTATCCAAGACTGACAGGATCTTGGCCTTCCAAATGACAAAGTTGGAGGCCCCATCCAACCTATCCTGATCCCTCAGTCCGTTCATTGCCATCTATGCTCCTCTTCTGGACTCCCTTTGAGATTAGACTCCCCTCCTGGAAATCTCCCTCTAAGCCCTGATTTCCCTGCTGGAAATCTTCCCGCCAAATGTCGAACCGCTCCTCTCCAATCCTCTTTGCAATTGCAACTCGAATATGGATTTCTTGGCTAGAAATCCGTCAAGGCAATGACTCCCTCTACCTTGGTTCTGTCCCGTTAGGTATTGTTCTACTCCAACAGAAACAACACCCCACCAGCTCCACAATCTGCCCACAGCTCCCTAGGCCCCGACAACTACAGAAACTGAGCCTTCCAGCTCTGCGCAATCCCGGCAAAGGTTGAATCACTCCTCTGGCCAACTGTGTCAAGCCTACTTGGCTGAGTAGGATGATGTAGCTCTTCTTGAGCCTCTTTTGCCTCTCTCTGCCTCTACGCTGGCTCTCTCTATGGCTCGAAATGATGACGTAGGCCCTTTGCGTCACTCCTCTGCAGCCTTCTGCTTAGAAGCAGCTCTGTCTCTTGGGACAGCTGCTATTGCTGCAAATTTCTGATATTGTTGGTGCCTTTAGTCTTCCTGTGATCTGTAATGTTTTGATACCATGTTGAAATTTCTAAGTCTGACACGTCAGAAATTCCGACTGCATTATCTGCTTTATTTCACCTACTTGTTTATTCCATTAACAAGTTATTTAAACATATAAATAATGAAAATAAACACAAATGCAACCTTAACTCATATACAAATCAGCAATTGAAATACTAGACAAACACACAAGGGACACCGTTATTTTTGGACAATCGTCCCCGCAAAAACCCAATGCGGGAAAACCAATGCAGCAATTCAGAGGGTTTATTATTATGCAGATTTCTTGAGTACAATTAGGGTGCCAAACTGGCTCACCCAACATAGATTTCTACACCACAGTAATACCTCTTCTCGGAGACAGATATTCAGCAAGTCTGCCCCACGAAAATCCTCCTGACGCTTCTCCAAGGCTCTGCATCAACCCTGCTAGTCTGAACCTAGCTCTAGAACCCTGTGTCAGCCTTCTACCTCTCTGTGTTAGCTCTCTGGCCCTCTGTGTCACCCACACAGGCCCCTCAGCCTCTGCACAGTCTCTAGCTGCCTCTGCGTGGCTCCTGTTGCCTCTACATCAGCCTCTTCAGACTGCACTAACCCTCAAGCACTATCTTTGCCTCTCTACTATGTACTCACTGCCCCTTGCTGCAACAGATCACTTGTTCGAATTTTCTCAGCAAGCCCCACTCCAGAAAATCGAATTGACTGATCAATCTTCGTGTATCTCCAATTGACCCTCAAGCCTTCTCTTATACTTTTCCTGTTGAGTCTTAGCGATCGAGATTAAGTCCCTAATCAACGACTAAGATTTGATCTGGCTTGATCCATGTCATTTAGAGCATTCTCACCCAGTTTATATTAATACCCATTAAAATTTTAATTTTCCTAAGTTTAGACTTAGGAACCCCATTAAAAATATTAATTATTTTAATATCTCTCCAACCGCGTGGAATTTCCCCAAACCATTTCTGGGTCTTGGAGATGTCATGTGCTTTAGCCTCTCCACCGATTTTCATGGCTAAAGCACATCCAATGCTACCTCAAATCAACAACTTCAAACAACAAGGATGTGAGGAAGTCAGAAAGAAATGGTGATGCTCCCAGTTCCAGTAAAGGCAAGGAGAAGAGTCAAGACAACTATGGAGGAAATCCTACTCCAAGGAGACTTGGCGATGGTGTCAAGAATACAAAAGGCGATGAATATCATCAAAAAATCCCAAGGCAAAAAGACTTCAAAAGTACATCATGGAAATCTTCATCTCCCAGGTACCAAAGTATATTTCTTGGTTATTGTTATTCTTGTACAAACTTTGGGTACATGGCAAAAGATTGTAGGGCATATCACAAAGACAAATATAATGGTCCCCGTCAATCTCCTAGATGCAATTTTGCAAGAAGTCATGATTTCTCATTCATAAACAAGATGGAGTGCTTCAATTGCCATAACATTGGACATATGGCACGTGATTGTAACTTGATTTGGGCCCCTGAACAAGCTCAAACCATGACAACCAAGCCAGAGAAGAAAGTTACACAAGTATGGAGAAGGAAGCAAACTGAATCTGAAAGTCTCTTGAACACTCCAGCCAACAACACATGTTTTTGATTTGATGAAGTCATCCTTGATATTCCAAGCATTTGATAATGAGACTCTGCCAAAGGAGACCATGCATACTATTAAGGGGAGCTTATGATTCCTAAGCATTCTTGCAGAAGCTATCTATAATTGGGCCCTATGAAATTTTTGATGAGTCACACATGAACAATCATCTTTTGATAGATCATCTCTTGGGAGCAACTCATTTGAAGAACAATATTCCTTACTTATCCAATGGACTATTGTTGAAGATTTCTTCCACTTGATCACCAGGCAGAAATTTTTCTTGTCTAAAGAAGCTAGAGGAGTTTATGCAGGCAGGGGGAGTTGGTTCATCACATGAAGAAATGTAAACACATATATCATGGACCACATTGCCAAAAAGAAGAGCACCATGACAAGAGAGTAACATACCTATGAAGAACTACTATTGATGAAGAAAAGAAGCAACGTGACGGGGGTAGTACTTGGGCACCCTGTTTGCCATTGATGTCAAAGGGGGAGAGAATGTTGGAAGGGCAAGAATATTGCCACCAATGACAAAGGGGAGATTGTTAATCAAGGTTCTCATTGATGTCAATATGACATTGTTCGTGATGGAAAATTCTTGTGATGCATGAAGAACCTTTTTTGGGATGTTGCCCTAACCTCATGCAAACTTAGGAACCCTAAACCCTAACTACTTGACTAACCCTAAGTGAAAACCCTAGATTCCTAATGTCCACATAATGAAAACCCATGGTTGATGTAAACCCTAAAGTGCTAAACCTTGATGTAACCCGAACCCTAGCCAAACCCTAACCCTAATTCATAAAATCCCTTAATCCTGGCATACACTGCCATGTATTATTTAAAAATAATAATAATATAAATATATTTATTATAAAGTCATATAATATCCTAAATACATCCACGACTTATATTTTTTTTAAAAGAGACTTTATATAACTTTGGAAACCTTGGACGTTAACGCTGGACGTTTGACACTAAACCTATTTAGGTCAAATCGGCTCCATCGCTTCACCAGTTCATCTCGGCTCCCTTATATGACAAATCTCGTTAATATTTGGTTTAAATAATATATATATTGTCTAGACAAGCTATATAAAATTCCAAAGAGAATATCCGTGAAACAAATATACGCAGAGCATAAAAAAATATATTAAACAACGTGGAAGCTCAAATCAAAAAAGTCTCCGTGGATTTGTTGAACCCATGGAAAGTAATCGGGCCTGTGGAGAAATCTGTTTTGTCATGGATTCAAACCTGAATCTAAAGAAGCTACTGTGTTTGGAACCACGGACCTGATTTTAGTGATGTACCATTTTTGGAATCCATTTGAGACCATTTGCTGGAAACTATGATGAAATTATTGTTGCAGATTGTTGCTTGAAGATTGGTGTTGTAACAGTTGTGAACTTATTTGAAGATCAGTTGAAGCAATTACAGTGAGAAAAACTGTGAATCTTTTGAAGGCTTAACGCAGGAAATGACAATTGCAGATGTGCTGAATGTTTGAAGGCTTAACGCAGGAAATGACAATTGCAGATGTGCTAAATGTTTGAGACAAAATTTGCAGTGACAGTTATGTTCAACTAGTGACCTGATTATGGACTTGTTACAAAAGTGACAGTTTTGTTCAACTAGTGACCTGATTATGGACTTGTTACAAAAGTTATTGCAGATCTTTAAATAAAGAATCAACGTATATGCACACAGTCCAACAAAAATTTAAGGAAGGTTCTTTAAACCACTTCAGAACCGTGCATTTCTGAAGGCTTATGGTAACATCTTTTTAACTAGAATTTGAAATCTTTGAAAATACAAACCTGGAGTGTAAAATCTTCGTAGCATCGAATTATTTGGACAACAGTAGTCTCGGATTTTCGGACAGCAGCAGCTTTAGAACTTGTGAAAAGTAGCAATCAGAACTTATGGACAGAATCTCAGAGAGCTCGACCCTGTAGTTGTATAATTTCGACCTTGTTATAGACCACGAAGTCGCTGGAGCTCAGACCTATTACTATCAAGACTACTGCATTCTTTGACCCTGTGGAAAGTCAAGGAGGCCTGTTCTTGGGCCCTAACAACTTATCTTCAGGAGGAGCTGAAGACAAGTAGAGAGCAGCTGTTGAAGTACCCTAGTATCCTAAAGTATAAGAGAACTTTAGGTTATGAGATTTCTATCACTTGATTCAGCAAGTCCATTACCTTGAGGATAGTAATTTGATGAATGAGATAAAACAATGCCATACTTGAAACAAAAATATGAGAATTCTGAAGAACTAAAAACCTTGGCATTATCAGTAGTGATCTTAGCAGGGACACCAAATCTAGTAATGATATTATTTTCAATGAAATCCATAATGACCTTTTCAATGGCATTCTTAGCAAGGATGGCTTCAACCCATTTAGTGAAATAAAGGGTAGCAATCAAAATCCATGAGTAGCGATTCCTAGAATTTTCATGAAAATTTCCGATGAAGTCGGGAACCCAATGTTGAAAAGGTGCCTCAACAACAACAGGTTGTAAGGGCAGGGCAGCAAGCTTCTATTTCCCAGTGAACAGTTGGCAGGCTTGACAATTTCTAACAAACTTATGCACATCAGAAAAAATTGAAGGCCAATAATAACCAGCTCTCAAAATTTTGTGGGCAGTAGTTCTAGCAGCATAATGACCACCACAAAACCCCGAATGAAACTCAAAGACTAACTTCTTCGACTCAATTTCATCAACACACCTAAGTACTATGCCCTCAGGATTTCTCCATCCAAGGCCATCCTTCATGAGGCAATAGTTAGTGGCTTTTAATCTAAGAGCCCTTCTCTTATGAGCGACTAAATGGTTAGGACATGTAAGATTTAACAAGTAATAAATAATGTCCTTGTACCACTCATGCTCTCCTAATCTTTGCAACTCAGGTGAAGATGAATCGTTAAGACAAATCAAACCAAGAGCTTTCTCATTACCTTCGGTCATCATTTGAGTCAAGCCTTGGCCTTTGACTAACTCGGTGGGCCTAATCTCTAAATCATATTCTTGTATTTTAGTAACCCACCTAGCACGAGTCCCTAAGCAATCAGTTTGAGTTAATATATCTTTAACCGCAAAATGTGGGACAAAAGCAATGATTTTGGAATATCCCACATAAGTCTTGAAATGCTTAAGAGATTTGACTAAGGCATAGACTTGCTTTTCTATCGCATTGTATTTTAATTCAGAATTTTGAAGCGCTCTACTCATGAAAGCAATAGGCTGCTCGTGACCCTTCTTATTTTTCTACAACAAGACACCAACAATGATATCTTCAGAAGCGAAAGAGAAAATCATGAAATCCTTAGAGTAATCAAGACTAACTAAAAAAGGGGCTTTCGCAATAACACCTTTAATTTCTTGAAAAGCCTTTTTGCCATCTTCTTTCCAAGCAAATTTTACATCCTTTTTCAGAAGACTTTGAATAGGCTTATAGCTACTTCTGCGTAATTTGGAATAAATCTTCTAAGAAATTTTGTTTTCCAAGAAAAGACTGAAGGGATTTAAGATTATGGGGAAGAGGAATCTTTTGGATTGCCTCAACTCTTTCAGGATCAATCTTGATTCCATCTTTAGAAATGATGCGACCAAGTAATTTTCCTTCAGTTACTCCAAAAACAGACTTAGCCTGATTTAAAGAAATCCCGTACTCTCTACATTTATCAAAAACTTACCTAAGATTACTTATATGACTAATACCATCCTTAGAAAAAACAGTAAGATCATCTTGATAAATTTCGATAAATTTCCCAATTAAACCTTTGAAGGCATAATCCATAGCCCTTTGAAACGTAGCCCCAACATTCATTAATCCAAACGGCATTCTATTATATTCGAAAGTACACCATGGTGTGGTGAATGTAGTTTTGTGACGATCCTCCTTCTTAACCCATACCTGATTATATCGAGAAAAACCATCTAGCAATGACATCATTCCAAAACCAATTACTCTTTGCAACATAGTCTCCATGTTTGGCAAAGGGTAATTATCTTTCTTACATGCTCGATTAAGGTTTCGAAAATCGACACAAAGTCTTATTGTACCATTCTTTTCCCTAACAATCACCAAGTTGGAACACCATGTCGAATGCCTCGTTTGAACAATAATTCCTGTTGCAAGCATCTTTGAAAGCTCCTTTTGAACAAAAGGGGCTAACTTAGGATTTATTTGCCTAAGCTTTTGACAAAAGGGTTTAGCATTTTCATATTTCAAAGGGATGGTGTGTTCCATGACATCTTCCCTACAACCTTTTAATTCATCATAAGAAAATGCTAAAACATCCCAGTATTCACGAAGAAAATTGGTTAACTTTTTTCTTTCTTCAACATTAGTACCCTTGCCAATTTTGATAATCTTTGGATCCCTAGAAGTACCAATATTTACCTCCATGTATTCGCCTGGATCCATTTTATTTTCCTCTTTCATCTTCGTGGCATCATGCCGATCAAAGTGTTGTTCTCAAGAAACCACATTCCTAGGAGTAGGATTTATGATATCCTCATGATCATCAAACCCATCCTCCTTAGAATCTATCCGAAAATTTTCAAACTCATCCAAATTATCAAGAAAACGAATCACTTGTTTCTCGTCATCAAAAACTTGCCAATGCTTTGAGTTATCTGGAACAGAAGGCCTAAATATAACTTCCATTTTTATCTTATCCTTAATCAACCCATCAGATAATTGCAAAGTAGAAGCAGCTTCTGCAAGCTCATCTGTCGAACTATTATTCTCTCTTGGGATAGCCTCAAAGTTAAGGGCATCAAAGTATTCCATAGTATCCCATACAACATTTCGATAATTCTTTAACCTTTGATTTTTACATGTAAATTTATTTTCAATTTGCATGATAATTAAGTCAGAATCCCCCCCTGATGCTAAGCAACTTAACTCTTAAAGCCTTTGCCAACTCAAGACCCAACAACAAAGCTTCATATTCAGCAATGTTGTTGGTTGCTTCAAATTCCAGCCAATAGGCAAACTTGAAAATATGATCATGGGGGGATTTTAATACTATTCCTGCACCTTTACCATGCCTAGACGATGCCCCATCAAAATACATGTATCAAAATTTATCCTTGAGACCCCCAATGTTTTTATCAACCTTATCATCTGGAAGAATTATAGAATTAGACAGGATAGCATAATTCCCAATGTCAGATTGTTCTTTAATTATTTAATTATGAGGTCTCTTAGGATCTTCAACATGGAATCTTCTCTCAGGTTCTCTATTAAGTCTCACAAAACCATCACCTCTAGGAGAAGTAATCATAGCATATGACCAATTCATTTGAATACTCCCTCCTAAATTAGAGTCCCATTTTCTAAATAAAAGCATACCCCAAGCTTCAGGCACATCAACAATGACAATGTCCATAATAATCATAATGTCAAGGTAAACTGATAAATGAACCTGTAAATCTTTGATCAGACCGTGAACTTCAATCTTCTTAGAATCCATGGCACATATATTGTAGTAAGGCCTAGAAAGCTCTTAAATTAAGTTGTTCCATGACCCTCTTGGTCATGACACAAGCCGACGCACCAAAATCCAACATGCAATTATTTAATTTATACCCATTAACCATCAAAGTAATAAAGAATGGCTGATGATCCTTGTTATCTGAATCTAAACTTTGCAAATATATAGGAGCATCCTGATAATCAACCTCATGTGCCTTCTATTGAGAAACATTCACTTGAGGAGCTTCAATAGCTTTTAGTAACTTAGCCCTTTGGGAAGGAATCTTCGCAATCTCGGAGACAGGAACCCAAATTTTTGCATTATTAAACCAACTTCCCAGATCGACATCTAATCCAGAGTTTGAACCCGGGTTAAAAATTCGAGGGGGAATTTGATTCCCGGTTTGATCTTTATCCCTTCTTTGATAAGTTAAACCCTTATCTTTAGCAATTTCCATGATTCGCTCTAGAGAAGGCTTCTCACCATATAATTTAACCATCATATCATCTTCATTCTCAAAATTATTTATACTAAAAGCTGATGTGGGAGGCATAACATCTCGACTGTTTTCCTTAACTTTCCATCCAGTGTTTCATAAACAAAGAAAACTCTTTACCCACACAATTTATTTGATTACCTGCCCCAAACATTCCATTATCCAAAATCCTTCTAACTATGGGGTAAGTTGCCTCCTCATGAAAAGCATCACAAGCCCGACAATAAGGCGGAGCATCATCAACCAAATTAGTATGTTCGAGTGGATTAGGTGGTCTCTGCTCACTAGATTGACCTTTCTTCTGCCAATTATTATTTCGATTATTATTATTATTTCTAGGCTGGAAATTTTGCGTTTGAGCTCTTTCCATTTGGACCAACCTATTCTGCAAAGTAGTTATTTCCTTAGCATGGAACGAGGTCATTATCAGATTCTTGAACCTCTTTTCCTTTAGGTTCTTTCAATTTCGTTGAAGCCCTATCAAAACCTGGGATTTCAGACTTCCCAAATGCTGCCTTATCTTTTTCAAGCTCTACCGCTAAAGCTTGACAATCCCTATAATCAGGAAGCTTAGCACGTCTTAACTCATAAGAGGGCTCAGGGCTGAAGGCATCAATATAAAAGTCCCGAAGAGATTTATCAGTAGGTTTATAATATTGAGGTAATTCCTTAATAATATCATTGAACCTCTTGTTAAATTCTTCTACGGTCTCATTTTCTCTCTTTTTAATGATACTGATAGTTTTTACGAGATGCCTTCCTTCTCTCTTATCTCCATACTTTTCCTTAAAGGCGTTAACAATCGAATGCAAAGAATCAAATGAATTCTGAGGCTTTTTTGTAAACCATTCTAAAGCATCCCCCTCCAAGGTAAGAACAAAAAGGGTCATTTTTACATCTTCATGATTAAAATCAGTAGCCCTTGCATACTTACCCAACCATGAACTAAAATATTTTAGATGAGAATTAGCACTAACTACATCATTTCCCTGAAAGATAGGCAATTTATCCATCCCATGCTTTGGAATATCATTGGGATAACCTTGAATGTTTTTTTTTTTCTATTTAATACTACCTAATCACCCACGAGGATTTTGAACCGGTGACCTATCGCAAGGAGTGCCTTAACAGTACACCCATTCACCATCAATCCAAAGCCCCGTGGGCTTGGATAACCTTGAATGTTAGCAAAGTTACAAGGGGTGAATATTTCCATGATGTCGTGCTCGACCGGGTTAGTAAAAAGCAAACGGATATTAGAGGGGCTTCTTGTCCGAGATTAATAAGAAGGGTACGAGAAGAGAGTTTGTGTAATCATACTCTGAGAGCCCTTTCAGGATCAGGAGCAGGATTAACCAAACTGCTTGGATGTCTTCTAGTATACACCCTTGCAGAAGATAAAAGAAGTGGAGTCGCCATCCGAACAAAAAGTCTAACTTATAATAACCCGAAAGCAAGGAACCAAGGACAAGGACCTTATACTGGCAATAGACGAAAGGATGAGAAGAAAGGAATGAGATGAATGTCGAAGAAACCAAGGACAGAAAAAATCTATCCCCGGCAGTGGCGCGAAAAAATATTGTTGCATAGAATGTCTAGGCACCGCGACAACGCTCAGATTGGGGGCTGTCACCCTGATCCCCAATCTCTCCATTTAAGTTGTCTCCCTACAACAGGCTAAGGGGGTAGACCCTATGAAAAATGGAATAAAAAAGGACTAGCTGGGAATCAATTGGCTCGGGAGACACAGCGAGGCAATCATGTACTTGATTAAGGCTTAGCAAGATTTAGAATTTGATTAGATTTTAAATGATTAATACCAGTGCCTTATGGAGTCAACGATCCAAGTAATTGATTAGTAACTGCTGCTTAAGAAACAGAGATATGAAATATGTTTATAATTCCACGATAAAACTCTTTAACAATCGCTTGAAATATTTGCAAAATATCTAACATGTAACGAGCATTAAATAATTCAAGCAATGACGATCAATTTCAGTAGATGCGCAATGTTCTAGCAATTAAATTTCAAGAGATACAAATACTTTAATCAACCACAAGATTTAAACGCTAACCAATTCAGATCCTAAAATTTAAATGATTATGCTTAGTGACCCAAATATAGGAAATTTAGCACTTTCAAATTAGTTAATCTTTAGACATAAAAGTTTAAGCACATTTAACTATAGAGAAATGGCAAATACTAATACCACAAAAATTTACTTTTAGATTTTACCCTTAGCACCAAAGACACCAAGAAGGAATTAAAAATTGACAAATTTAGCTAGTCCTTTAGGAAATCTTTTTCAATGTGCTAAATAAGATTAAATGCAGTAAATGATCAATAAAAGTTTTTCATTTTTAAAAATGACTAAAACATATCGAACTAACTTAATAATTTTTTTTATTTTTTTTAATGGGCCAAAGGCCACATAACAAAAAAAAAAATTAAATCTTTAAGTGTGAAATTTATTTCAATTTAAAATTTTATGATATCTTAAAGTCACATTAAAAATGACAATGAAGCCCCTTCTCTTCTTCTTCTTCTTCTTCCTTTTTTTTTGAAATTAGAATTTTCTAATGTTTTTTTCTTTTGAATTAAAAATTAAAAAAATCACAATGTTTTTTGAAATGAAAATAAAAGATCTAATTATCAATAAACCTAGGCCTAAAGTATAAATGAAAATAAAATTAAAACAAAAAAAAGGGACTAACTAAAATAACCAAGGGGAAATCGAAAGTCTAACCCTAACAGATAAAGCCAAAACCTAACCTAAAAAAAAAAAGAACGAAATGTTTGTCTGCTTCTTGTGTTTGCAGGTTTGCGGGAGCTTGGAAGACGGCAGCAAGGAGAGTATTGGATGATCGCAGGAGCTACAGTGAAGACACAGTATGGAAGCGGAGGTGAGATGTAACGATGGGTTAGGAGAAAACGCAAAACTGAGGGCGAGGTGAGGGAGCAACGTGCGAATGGGAAAATAAGACGCGTAGGGAGAAGCGTGAGAATAAACGTTGAGGGCAGAGCAAGACGCAGGCAGTTTTGATGGATACGATGGGAGCTATAGTGGATTTATGTGGCGGCGAGAAGGACGTGGAAGGTTTTGGCAATGTTTTGAGACTGCACAGGTCAGGAGAGGAGATATGTGATTGAGGATGGATAGACAACGAAAAGAGAAACGTGAGAATGGCTACAGCGTGAAGGATGAGGGATCCGTAGAGATAAGAGGAGCAATGCAGATACAGTAGTGAGCAGGGGTTATAGGTTTAGCGGATAATGGATGCAGTTATGGCAGCGGAAGGAATGCAGGTTTGGAGTAGAGAATGCATAGAAGGGAGGGTTGGACGGAGCTGAGGGGATAACACGCGGATGGGCAGGTTAGAAAAACTGAATAAACCTGCTGGTGAATCACTGACAGTAAAGTTTTTCGAAAATCTCTTAAAGAAGAGGAAAAACCCAACAAGAATAATACCAAGGCAATAACACAAATCCAAAATAACTCCAAGCAAAAGAAGAAGTTTCGAAGGCCTCAAGAAGGCAACCCAAGCTCAAGACAAAACCAGAAAAACGAATTTCACACTTGCGCTTCTGATTTATCAATGAAACCCTCGAATGACAGTTCCCGGATTTAAAATATTCCAAAACCCTTGGACTGCAAAAATAATGCCCCTGCAAAAACTAGTTTTGAGGCCAAATCTTACCCTCCAAGGCCTAAATCTCGCTTCAAAATCAAACTTCGCCTTCCAATCTGCAACTTATTCCTGAAAACACAAACATCTAGAACCCAAATATAAATGAAACCCCAGAAAACCTAGTTAGAAAAATAAAAAAAAAATACAAATCTATGCACAGGGACAACAGATCTATCAGATCTGGGGAGTGTGAGTCCAATTCCGCTCCCAGATCTAATAATCTAAGGCTCTTAAAAGCTAGATTTATCAATTTAGCATAGAATTTTTTTTAAAATTTTAGTTTAAATGGAGGTGCTTCGCCCAAAACCCTTCATGCATCAACAATAAAATTTCTTATGATAAGCCCGAGATCCAATCAAGTTGGGATCTTCAGAAAATACTAATCGGGAGTTGGTTGGTCCAACTGAAAACTTCCCTGAACACCCGATGATCTGAAAATCAAAAATTTCCTACACAATTCAATTCAACCATTAATGTAGAGCAACAAAACGATAATAAAATTCAGATTTAATAGAGATACCTGCTATTATATTCAAAACTTAAATTACCATTTAAACCCCAGTGATTGAGCAAGATACCTATGCTCAAATCACTCTTAAGAAAGTTATCATCAATGGCTGAAAAGAAATCTATGCATGAAAATAACACATCTTACATCATTTCCACGAAGAGTAACACCAGCAAAAATTAACCCCAAAGTCTTTCTTTATTGCTCATAAAAAAAATGATTACAAGAGAGCTTTCACTTAGCACACGACTCAAAGATCGAATGATCTCAACTGACAACTGACCTCCTATTTAAAGATAAATCTTCCAACGGCTAGTTCGAGTGATCATTGTCAAAGTAATCTCGACCGTTGATGAGGATCAAAATTTCTTTTAATCTCATATGTCGAAATTTCAAATATTAACGAAATTTCGAATTTTTCAATTAAATGCATTTTAATAAATTCAAAAATTGAAATTTTGCATTAATTTCCTCAAAATTTTGACTTTGACTTAACCCCAGGGACCAAATGCCTAAAATTTAGCAAAATAATCAATTTACCTTAGTCCCTGGGCCTTTTAAAATTTCAATTTTAAGGACCCATGAATTTTGCCTTTGGAAAATTTAAATTTACGTAGGACCTATAATTAATTAAATTTATGGCTTAGGATTTTAGTTAATTTTGTTGAGAAAATTTAATTAATTAACCTATGAGGGGATAAATTATTTTTCCAACCCTCAAGACACTTCACATCATTATTTTCATATCTTTTACATTACAAGGGGGAAAACCCATCTGAAACAGACCCTCACAAACCACCTATTTCTGCGACAAATATAATCCAGCAGACTAAGCAATTTGTAACAAAATAACCTAACCACATAGTTAGGACTATTCCCAAATCACTTTTACACAGACTCGATCTATAACACTAGGACTCGCCTAAGATTTTGGTGACAAAATTCATTCTGAATTTGGGGTAAGGCTGAAAAAAAACCCTGTCGACCATCCGAGAATGGATCGGTGAGACAAAAAACCTCCCGGAATGTAGATCATTACCAGAAAAATAAGTTTACCTAGGAAATTACATACATGACACAGATCTGCTGAGATTATTTTCATTATATATATGCAGAATGGGTTTACATTATAACATGACAACTAAGCTGATGATGATAGCTGGATGACGTGGACATATCAATCAGGTGTTATCCCTTTTGCGAAAAAGAGGGTGTACTGCTATGGGTCGTTGACACGTAGTGGTCAACAAACCCCACAGTTGCCAACTCGTCTCAGATCTCCCAAAGCTTAGTGAGGAACAGATCAATGCGTTCCCCCTGTACATCTTCTGCTGCTCAGAAGATCTTTGATATAGCGTCGACAAAGCATCCCACGTCTATTTGGCAGTGTCTCTACCAACGATGAGGCAGACTATATGATCCTTCACTCTGTCGAGGATCATTCTCTTGGTCTTCGCCCATTCTCCCTTGTACTTCTTGAGTGGATCTAGATCCGTGGGCTTAGCTACCACGTTGTTGACGTAGATCTTGAGAAAATGGTCATCCACAAGGCACAACATCCTTGCCTTCCAGATCACATAGTTGGATGCACCATCCAACCGATCCTGATCTCTCAATCCACTGGCTGTCATCTCTGCCAATCGAAAAAGTTGAATGACCTCCTCTCTCCTATTGTTGCTCAGCAAATGAAAATTCGAATTCCCTGGCTAGGAATTCTCTGAGGAAGAAATTCCCTCAAGTGTCTCCTTTCTTCCTTTTGACATCTTTCTGCCCAGCAAGTACTTGTAGAAAACTGCGTCACACAAGAAACCCCTCTTCGTCGAAGCTTTGGTTGCGCTGCTCCTTTTGTCACTGACAAATCTCGATCTGGAAAACCTACCTTTGTCGATTCACTCAGAGAGAGATTTACCACGAAAATCTTGCCCTCCTGGTCTAAACTGTGCAATCCCTCTGGGGATTCGAATTACTGCCTCTGCAGGAATTTCGAACTCCCCTCTTCCGGCATTTCTCTCTTGTTTCACCTATAGCTCTGATACCATGTGAAAATTTGGATGCCCAAATATCTACTGCAGCAACTAATTATGTTTTGTTGATCAGTGGTTGTCATTGATGTCAACCCAAGCAGCACTAGTGGCTACCCCGATCTTGCATGGGAATTTTGACTTGACAAATTACTCTATTCTGAGTCAAGGATCTTCTAGTTGGATTCTACTCGTCGAGATATTTCCACTAATATATGGCACGCCAAGTAATTCTTCACGATTTGAGAGATATTCATGTTTGAAGTTAGTAACCCCAGTTAGTGGGCTAAAACCCTATGGGATTGTGACTAAAACCCTATGGGATTGTGGCATGGCACTCATAATTGGTTGTGGTCATTGAATAGTTAATAATTAATAGTAAAAAAATTGCTCCTAAAATCCCTCCAACGTTCACTTTTTGAAAACCCTCTCAACTCAAGACATTCATAAAATAATGACCCTCATATCCTCCTCTATTAGGGATTTTGTGGCTTCAAATAGGCCACCGTGGCATTTTCGCTATAACTTTTTTCTGTGAAGCTTCAGAAGCTGAAATTAAAACCCATTTGAGCCGAAATCTTAATGAACTTCGCGACCAAATTTCGGATCTTGGTTCACTATATTTTCAAAGATATGATCTGAGGAAGTTAGGGTTTTTGCAGCCTCCCAAATTCCATGTCAAACAGGTGATGTTAGGAAAATCGTCATAACTCTCTCTGAGCATTGGATTCAAATTTCATAAATAGTCATAGAAAGAGGACGGAATGTAGTTTGTTGAGGAGCGTTTTCAGGGCCGAAGGTCGCAATAGTGACACGTGGCACTTCATACAAGTTTTCTCTACTGAACTAGTCTATAATTAGGTCATCGTGGGAGGTTGGGCATAGCTCTTTCTTGAAGAATCCAATCTTGATCAGACCTATGGGGTTGGAAAGAGGACTCATAGGGCTACCACAGGACGAAATTTCAGAACCCGAAGATCCGAAATTACATAGATACAACAAATTCAACATCGAGCTCCTAGAAGGCAAGAAAAAGCATGAATTCAAGGATCATTGAAGTAAGGACCACACATCAACAGTCAAGGGTAAGTCTCCTCCAGCAAGGTGTGTATGATTAGTGTTTACATTTGAAATATGAGTATCATCTTTGACATATGTTTTTGCAGGACAACGTAAGTATATACAGGCTCTCGATTATATCTCTATGTCTCTATATGTCACAGGGAGTTTTGTTACCACATTTCAAATGTCCTATTCTTGATACTACACATTTGATGCTACACAAAGTCTGCTAAATCTATATGATGTTGTAAGTTCATGTTACTTGTCTTTTCATAGTTCATAGAATGGTCTCTGTTGTTGTACTTAGAACTTGGTCCATCACAACTCTAGGGTCTATCATAAGTTTTTATTGTACATATCTTTAGGTCAGTTTTGGATATAGTCTTGCATAGAGTCCAGACCTATATCAAGAGTGGGAGTCTTTGTCTACTGCTGCAACAAGTCAACAACAAAAGTGACAAGCACACTTGAGGTACGCATTGTAATTTTAATTTGTATTTATTCATTATTATGCACTTTGTTAAGTTTAGGTATGTTCTATGCTTAGAGCAATTTATTTCAATTTTCATAGTTAGCTCAATACCTTTTCGAGATTAACAGTCACATTAGCATTAAAGTAAACTACAGATAGAACATAAACATAAATCGCAGAAGACAAGCCAAGACAAGAGGACACAATATGTAGTGCCAACCAGGGACAAACCCTAATGTGGGGAAACCCTTGATCAATTCTTCTTATATTCTTCAATAGTTCAGCAGAGAGAGATAGTACATATACAACAGAAGTCAACACTTGACTTGACAAAATAAGAGCAGAGATCTTCACCATGAAGATGGGGTTGCAGATCTAAGGACATGGACTGCAATTCTGAATTCAGATGAAGGCAAACATTCTTCCAAGGTGATTCCATCACCTTGCTGCATCCATCACCATGCTGCATCCAACATCAAGCTGCATCTCATCATGCTGCATCCTACATCATGTTGCATCTCATCATGCTGCATCTTATCATGTTGGACCCGCCATCATGCTATATCTTATTATGCTACATCCTATCATACTGCATCCTCCATCACGCTGCATCTCATCATGTTGTATCTCATCATTGCTATGCAGCACTTCATTACTATGCTGCACCCAACATGTTGTCACCTGCATGCTGCATACTGTAACACAGTCATGGAACAGGCTTAGCTGCTTGCTATGGCTTACAGCCTAGCAAAGCAGCTAATTGTAACTTGTAGATATGATTTAACAGAGGTACCTTATTGTACCTCATCCGGGATATCAAACCTCCGAGAAGCACATCCTAAACTATCCTCTATAATGCGGATTTATGCTCCATCTATGATTGCATTAGTCACCTAGATCCTACACCCAAGACTGTAGCTTGTTTTAACTTGCTCATATAAGCTGCATAAACTTCTGTCCACACATTGATAGTCTTCCACCTAGCACAAACTCAACATAGATACAACATGCATCTTCCTCTTGATTGATATATCTCTGCTGCAATTTAAGGTCTGGTTAGGGCAAGATGACAACCATCTTCAGCCCACTCAAACATGTCCAATCTTCCTTGAAATCGCTGCAGCCTTTCCTTCTATTCTTGTTGAGTAGAACAGTTCCCTAAAAATAGAGACTCGGCCTCCTTTTATAGCTGCCCAAAATGACCTGCAGCTGTGTTAAGACTTCGGTATCCTGCGGCTCCTTAAGTCAGCCCTTAAGTGACCCTAGAATCCTTTTATGAGTTGCGGCTTCCTTTCGCCTCAACTCGAACCTGTGTAGAAGATGAAACTAACCCAAAACAGTCCTATCATTCCTCACGTCTTGTCCTCTTCTTGACTGCGGAATAGGGCCTCCTGTAGTTGTGGATTAGGGCCTTCCTTCTGCTACGGATTAGGGCTCTTCTAGCTGCGGATTAGAATTGACTATGGCTAGGGCTCTGCGGCCATATCTCCTTCAAGACTGCGGCTAGATTGTCTTCTTGCATGGCTGAGATTAGGGTTGCGTATAAGACTCTTACATGATCCTCCATGACTACGTCTAGATCTTATTAGGGCAGCGAAGTCTTCTCCTCTATGGCAACATATAGATCTCCTCTTACCTGCAAGATGATTTCCTCATAAGACTGCGGCTAGGGCATCTTAGGTTCAACGTCTAGGACTTCTCCCTCTAGATCTCTCTAGCCACCAAACCCAAAACAAGTGGAGAGAGATCATGAGTGAAGTGAGTGTAAGAAATGACTCTCAAGTCATCTCCTTTTATACTAAAACGTTGAGCACTTGTGGGGTTTATTTGGTTGCTAGCCGACCTTGACGATTTGCCCAATAACACAAATAAATTCATATCTCAATGAATACTTATCAGAATCGGATGATATTTAGATCAATCCTACACCTCTCGATGAGAGGGATCTAAGAAAAATACCAGCTGCCATAAATAAGATGACCCACATGGAGTTTGGCCCTAGTTGCCAAATTTAACACTCCCTCTCAACTAGGGAGAACTCCATCCACTAATCCATATGTCCAATTGTACTATCTCTGCCATCAGTGCCTTGCACTGCTCTGCTCTGCTGAACCATGAAGAAGAAGAATTGATCGAGAATGTCTCATAACATTCTCTACTGACCTGAAGTCAGTTTCATCTGAAGAGAGTGTGTCATATCACTCTTACTGACCCGAAGTCAGTTTTATTGATCCCATATCAATATCACAAGAGAGTGTCTCAAACCACTCATATTGATCCCAGATCAGTTTCATTGATCCCAGATCAATATCACAAGAGAGTGTCTCAAACCACTCATACTGATCCTAGATCAATGGAGGTCATCCTAGCATAGGGAGTATGGTAGATACAATGATGCATCCATTGATAGTACTACTATGGTCCCTAACCCCATTTCCCTGCTCATTGATCAGATGAGAGGTACTTCCCATGAGTCCAAGACTGCATGGGTAGGATGCCTCGACAGGAGAACTAATCATCATGTCCCACTGTCGCCACGGGAGAACTAATCATCCTGGCCCACAAGAGAACTAATCATCCTGTTTCATAGTTGCCACGGGAGAACTAATCATCCCGGCCCACAGGAGAACTAATCATCCTGTTCCATAGTCACCACGGGGTATCATAGGGTAAGGTTGAACTTGTCACCCTATACATAGTGCACCACCAAGGGAGGGTGAGTCACCCTGTGGTCGTATGTTGCTCCAGTAAGTACCCCAAGCCCCCAGAGCTCCCAGAGCTCAATACATACAACATGCAGGACCCTTATAAGAAGGTCTCTCAATGACTCCAAGTCGTTCGGGAAAGTCATAGATTTGACCTTTCCCCGGGGCTTTGACAAAATGTCTGCAGCGTGTACATCAGTCTCAATGCGATGGAGCCCCCTTGCTCATCGACTTACCATATCCCAGATAAGGCAGTATATGATGTCTATTTGTTGGAGCTATCATCGAATATGGTATTCATCATGTGTACAAACATCTTACTGAAGAGCTTCTGCAACTAGGCAGCTTCACACGAGATCATACTCATAGTTATGTATTCGGTCTCGGCGGTGCTTATAGCGACCGACTTCTGCTTCCTGCTTATCCATGATATCTAAGCAAAATCTAAAGAGCATCAGCATTCAAATAATCATGCAGTTTCATATTTCCGGCAGTGTATCTCAATCCATGAGATTGTGCCCCGAAGATATCTCAGAAGATTCTTGGCACCAATCTAGTGAGGCTCAGCCAAATATGAGCTCACCATGCTAACTGCAAAACATATATCCGGACGGAAGTTCACCAAGAACATCAATGTAGATGAGTTTATGAAACTCAGAGGCATTTCCCAAATCTAGTTCGGCATCATCACCATATAACTTCTGAAAGTTAAGATCCTTGAGGTAGTCACGGGCTTGCAGTTTACCATTCCACATCCAGAATCCAACTCCCTCTTACTTCTGCAAATGAGAGGGTCTGCACCTGTCAGAAATAGGTCGTCCTCAGAAGGTGCTGGTATGGTTTGCATCGGTTTCACTCCTAGTGAATCTTATCTTCATCAGACAGCTATCAATCCTCTCATACTATGCCCGGGGTGTTTTGCTTCAAGTCATAAAGGGCTTTCTTCCACCTGTATACATGAGATTCCTGATCATGAATCTCAAATTCCTGTGGACATGCTACATGAGGGGAATGGGCCCCTTGTAAGATTTTCCTTCGATACAATCTCAGACATGTACCTTCATGCTCTTCTTGAATTCAGGCATCTGAGTCACCCTCTAATTCACATCAGGTAGGGCCCCATAAGTAGACCTCCAGTGCTATAGATCAGATGTGTCAACTGATATGGTCCCCAATGGACCATCTTGCAACTTGATACAAATTGCCAACCCTGAACTCAAAATCATCTTAGAAAATTTTATTTTTAAACACGTACCTTTCCATCGATGAATGCCACCCTGAAACCTTTGACTTCCATTGCCGAAATGGACACCAAGTTCTTCTTGCGATCAGGTACATAAAAGAGATTATGTAAGTGAATCGAGTTTCTCTCATTCAATTGAGGGGTAACATTCCCTACACCCTTTCCGGGATAGGTGGCATCGGCTCCAAGTATAATCCCACGATTGTTTCCATCTCTATCAAATTAGAGAGAGCACCCTTTTATCCGATGGAGTGCCTTGAAGCACTACAATCGATAAGCCAGATTCCCAAAGAATCCGAAAGAGAGGGCCAATACAAGATAACATTTCTTTATCTTATTAGAAACAACATTTGGTTCTTCATACCTGGGGTTCCTTGTTTTCTTGAAGAGTCAGAGATTACCTTGATGACCTGCACTGTCATTCCTCTGATGATGATCACTAAAGATGTCCCTGGAATGATAGTCATCTTCATCAAGTGATGTGTCCCTGCCATTCGGACACTCCTCGCATAATGGCCGAACTTATTATAACCAAGGCATCTGCCTTTCCTTCCACCCTTAGATCCAAACTTCTCATTGAAGTGATCTTTAGGTAGGCCATCAGAAACTTCCGTTGTGCCATTCTGATAATACTCTCTGCTTCGACTTCACCCTTGGTGAATTTGGAGAGGGGTGAGGAATCCATTGATCCTTTTGTCCTTTCCCAACTGCCTTCGGTGATTGCTCTTTCACTCTTGCTTGGGCTTTGTCTTCACCTCAGCTCTAATACCATGTTAAGTTTAGGTATGTTTTATGCTTAGAGCAATTTATTTCAATTTTCATAGTTAGCTCAATACCTTTTCAAGATTAGCAATCACATTATGTAATATTCCTAATTAGCCATGGCTAATTGGAATATTCGATTTTGTTCAATTTTTTCCTTCTATAGTTTTTCGTAAATAAAAAAGTGAGGATGGGGGACATAACTCACTTTTAGAATAAAAAGTCACTTCCTACTAGCACAACATTGTGACTTAAAGGGGAGCCAAAGGGGCCAAAGGGGGACGCAGAAATGGAGCCCACGCAGACACATGGAGGGACTGCGCAGGAAGGAGGGAAGAAACACGTGGCAAGAGGGGAATCACGCAGGAGGAGGTGAACCTTGGGATTGTGAGAGGCAAAGGCTATAAAAGAGAGAGGAGCCCCCTCATTTTGATCATTCGGGTTATGAACATTTGTGATAGTCATTTCGACTTAGAGCACGCTGGCTGTTTAGCTAGTCTGCAGCACTGTTTAGTGCATTAAGTGTCTCCGTTCGGAGAACTCACCCTTAGCCCTAGGGGATTTCAAGTGCCTGCTCGGGAAAGGTATTTCCATTGGCATTCCAACAGTAGTTTCATCAGCATTTCAGCAACAGCTTCATCAGCGTTTTGGAGGACTGCGCATCACTAAGAGGAGGACACAATTCTTTGTCGCAGAGTTCTGGATTGAGGTTTTGTAGGGGGATTTGTGCTGGGAGATTGAGTAGGGGATTAACCCTTGCATATTGGAGAGTTTTGGCAGGAGTTTCAGGCAATTTTCTGGAGGGTTTCATTCAGTGGCAGCGTAGAGCGCAGAACCCCAAGGGGGTGATTTTCGGGGTTCGGCAATTTCAAAAAAAACTTTCTGGGTTTTTCTGGGTTTCTTGAGTAGATTCTAATTCTAGAGTTTCAGCCTTTTCTGAGGGGAGCAGCCCTAAATCCTCATTTGATTTCCAGCAATAGCAGCGGTACTGCAATTTTCCAGCAGCTAGGACGCAAATCAGTGTGAGGCCATTCCTTTGTTATTCTGAGTGTATTTCTTCACTTGCCTCGTGCAAGTCGAGGTGTTGTCTTTTTGATCACCTCTGTACTCATTCCTTTACTCAGTATAATAAAATAGCTTAGCATTTCTCGCTGCATTTCTTGTGTATCTGTTTATATTTCATATGTACATTATTGTTGTTGCACTACTATTATATCTCCATTATTATATCTCTGTGATTTTCTCAGCTACTATACCACTTGTGTGTTTTTCTGGTTGAGATTTTGCTGGGGTTTGAGGAATATTCCAAGTTAGGAATATTACAGTGGTACCAGAGCATAGGTTTGGCTCAGCCTGTAGAGCTAGCAGTCTATGACACCGAGGGAGAAACCCTACATATGTTACAGAGGTAGGAAATACAGAGTCAGTGAGCGTAGGTTGGAGAACACCTACGGAGAGGGAGACTGTGTTACGGTGGTGGACGCAAAACAGGAGGAGCCTGTGGTGGACGTAGAGCAGAGGGATCCGATGGCAGACGAGGACGGGAAGAGATTGGCAGATATGCTCCTCAAATCAGTGCAGGATCTGTCAAAGCAGATTGAGGTGATGGGGCAGAGATTCACGGCAGTAGAGGCCAGACAACGTGAGAGCCCACGGGTTTTTTACATTGGTGAGGGATCGGGTGCATCCCATCATTTGCCAGAGCAGTGTGATACTGCGCAGCAGGTGGCTTCGCATGCCCCTACAGGCTCTACCATGCCCATGTTCTTAGGCGCATACACAGGGATCAGAGCCCAGCAGGAGGCACAGCCCGACCATATGGGCATGCAGAGTACCAGACCTATGGGCAGGAGTTCACGGATGCTCTTTCATTCAGAGACTTTGTTCAGCTCCAACGGGATAATATACCTCGCGCCCATCACAGAGGAAACTGGCATTACCATGATGGTGACACCCACCATGCAGCGAGTAGATTCCACTTGCCTACGTTTGATGGTTCATCAAATAGTTCGGCGACGTCTTGGGTGGAGAAGCTGGACATTTATTTCCACCTTAACCAGATGTCGGAGGCAGAGGCCATCAAGGTGGCAACATTGCATTTGGATGGTGAGGCCCAGGCTTGGTGGTTTCATGGGATGGTTACACTCGGACACTCTATAGTGACGACATATGCGGAGTTCACCAAGAGATTGATGGAGTTATTTGATCAGAGGGATCCAGAGCAGCATTTTGTTGGGTTGATGAGGCTCAAACAGCCAGGGAGCCCAGAGACCTACATTGCAGATTTCTTGAGGGTCTCCGTGATGGTGCCAGACCTATCCACAGCACGGAGAGTCTATATGTATGTTGAGGGGTTAGCAAAGCCACTTCAAGGTCTAGTCCAATCCACTAGACCAACCACACTCCAGGATGCTACCAGCAGGACTCGAGACTTACAGGATGTCTTACCCAGGACCCGGACACCTTACCCCCAAAGACAGCCTTTTCAGTCTAAGGGCAAGGATGTGAGGATTCCACCTCCAAAGGGGAATTCGGGACGAGTACAGATTGAGGAAAATGTCAGGAGGGAGCTAAAGAAGAAGCAGTTGTGCTTCATATGTCAGGAGCCATGGGCACCGGGACATAGATGTGCTGCTGGCAAAGCACATTTTATTGAGGTCTTCTCTGAGAGTAGTGGAGAAGAGGACGACGAGGATGATGTGGAGGCAGGAGATAGCCATGCAATATAGGGACCTTTGCCACTTCCACCGCCAGCAGCAAGTGGTGCATCTCTTGCACCCACCGGAGGGGCCCTTGCAGCATTGCGAGGAGTTCCCAAGTATCTGACGCTAGGTGTACGAGGGACAGTACGTGGCCAGCGAGTATCAGTTTTGGTTGACAGTGGAGCGACCCACAACTTCATCGATGCACAGATGGTTAAGCAGAGAGGTATACAGACAAAGAGCTTCGATGGGTTTTCAGTCTTGGTCCCAGGAGATTAGACCATGACGTGTGCTCGTTATGTTCCAGAGCTTTCAGTGACGATGGGAAACTACACATTGACTGACCACTTTTTCGTGGTCGATATCCCGGACACCAACATGATATTGGGTGCTCATTGGCTTATCACTCTAGGGAAGGTCACGACGGATTGGAAGACCCTAGGGATGGAGTGGGATGATGAGAAGACAAGGAGGCATGAGAAGATACGGAGACAGCACACATATCCACCTCAGACTGTGTCGGCTCATTGGATGGAGGCAGTGTTCCAAAAGGGAGACATAGAGTGGGCAGTGCAGCTGCGTGCATCAGAGGCAGGGACTACAGGGCAAATGGTACACCCAAAGCTACAGTCCATCCTTGATCGGTATGCCATAGTGTTTGGGGAGATTCCACCAAGACAACCACCGGATTGAGGGTTTGAGCACACCATCGAGCTTGAGCAGGGCATATAGGCAGTGATCACCACCTCCTATAGGCACCCCAAGGCCTATCGGGATGAGATTGAGTGGGCTATCCAGGAGTTGCTGGCTCTTGGGCACATTCGACTAAGCACGAGTCCTTTTGCTTCTTTTGTGGTGTTGGTGAAGAAGAAGGACGGTACATTGAGAATGTGCATTGACTACAGGGCCTTGAACAAGAAGACCCTGAAGAATAGGTACCCCATACCCAGGATCGATGAGTTGATGGACGAGTGGGGAGCACGATTCTTCTCAAAGATTGATTTGAGATCTGGGAACCATCAAATTCGCGTGAGGGAGCAGCACATTCCCAAGACCGCCTTCAGGTGTCACTATGGGCACTTTGAGTTCTTGGTGATGCCTTTTGGGCTAACCAACGCCCCTGCTACATTTCAGTCCTGCATGAATCACATCTTTCGTAGTCACTTGAGGAAGTCTGTGTTGGTATTCTTTGATGATATTCTCATTTACAACAAGACTTGAGAGGAGCATCTCCAGCACATTGAGACAGTATTGCGTATCTTACAGGAGCAGCAGTTCTATGCCAAACTCTCCAAATGTGAGTTTGGGTTGACGAAGATGTTGTATCTGGGACACATCATATAGGTGGACGGGGTGAGAGTCCACAAGGAGAAGATCAGGGCCATCAGATAATGGCTGGAGCCGAGAAACGTGACAGAACTTCAAGGATTCATTGGCATTTTTACTTACTACCGAAAGTTCGTCAAAGGTTTCTCGCAGCTTGTTGCACCCCTGACAGATTTGATGAGGAAGGGGGCATTCAGTTGGTCGGATACAGCACAGCAAGCCTTTGACAGGCTCAAGGAGGTTATGAGCAACTGCCCAGTGCTTGCGTTGCTAGATTTTACGCAGCCATTTGTTTTGGAGTGTGATGCATCGGGAGAGGGGATCGGCGCAATGTTGATGCAGGGAGGTCACTCTATAACCTTTGAGAGCCGGAAGCTCCTTCCGCACGAGAGATTGTATTCTATATACGACAAGGAGATGCTGGCCATCATGCATGCATTGGCTAAGTACCAATAGTATTTGGTGGGTAACAGGTTCAGGATGAGGACTGATCACAACAGCCTCAAGTTCTTTTTGGAGCAAAAGCAGCTACAGGAGCGGCAACAAAAGTGGATCAGTAAGATCCAAGCATATGACTTTGACATTGAGTATGTCAAGGGTAAGAACAACGTGGTAGCAGATGCCCTTTCACGTAGACTAGCCACATTGTCTCTTATAAGCTTGGATACAGACTGGAGGGCTTGACTCTTAGTAGAGTACTCCAAGGACAGGTTTGCATGTGAGATTCTGGATGGGCAAGTGGCAGATGACAGGTACAGGGTGGTCGATGAGATCATCTATTACATGGACCGGATCTTTTTGACTGAGGGGTCTCAGCTCAAGAAGAAGATACTCCAGGCATCACATGATTCACCATTGATAGGACATCAAGGGTTTACCAAAACCTACAGGGCCATTAGAGAGAGGTTCTCATGGAAGGGCCTCAAGGAGGACGTACTCCAGCGCATCCGGGAGTGCGATGTTTGCCAGAGGAACAAGGGAGAGATGAGCCATCCCGCGGGATTATTGCAGCCTCTTCCCATTCCGAAGGGGAAATGGGAGAGTATTTCGATGGACTTCATCACAGGGTTGCCCATGGTACAGGGCAAGGATTGTATCTTTGTCGACGTTGATCGACTGAAGAAGTACGCACATTCTTTTGCCATATCCGCGCACTATACAACAGCACAGGTGGCCGAGCTGTTCTACAGAGAGATCTTCAGGCTACATGGTCTTCCTAAGACCATCGTCAGTGATAGGGACAGTCGTTTCATGGGCAGGTTTTGGCAGGAGCTTTTCCGGTTGGTGGGGACGGAATTGACACTGAGTACCAATTATCACCCACAGACGAATGGGCAGACAGAAATAGTTAACAAGTGGCTGGAGGGCTACTTGCGTAACTATGTTAGTGGACAGCAGCGAGCATGGTTGAAGTGGCTGCATCTGGGGGAGTACTGCTACAATACTTCACATCACATGTCCATTGGTATGACACCATTCTATGCCTTATATGGGTATCATCCTTTATCTTTTGCTGACGTGATGTTTAGTGATAGCAAGGCTCCTAGAGCCAAGATTTGGATCCAAGAAAGTCAGGATATTCTCCGAGCTCTCAAGGATAACATGGCTACAACGCAAAACCAACAAAAGCTGTATGCCGACAGGGGTCGGGTGGAGAGACAGTTCGAGGTAGGGGACATGGTCTACCTACGATTACAGCCATACTGACAGTTGTCACTAAAGCAGAAGGGGGTTGAGAAGCTCAAGCCCCGCTTTTATGGGTCATACAGGGTGATACGTAGGATTGGACTGGTTGCGTATGAGTTGGAGCTGCCCCAAGGCAGCAAGATTCATAACGTTTTTCACGTATCATGCTTGGAAAAGGCATTGGGGCAACAAGTGACAATGACAGATGAGCTACCACCCATGGATGACAAGGGGCATTTGTATTGCAGCTGGAGGCTATCATTGATACCAGGGAGAGGCAGCTGCGGAGCAAAACGGTCCGAGAATTATTGGTGAGGTGGAAGAATTTGTCGAATGAGGATGCCACTTGGGAGAGTGAGAAGATCTTGTAGCATCCATCACTTTAGTTGCTTGAGGACAAGCAACATTTTGTTGGGGGAGACTGTAATATTCCTAATTAGCCATGGCTAATTGGAATATTCGATTTTGTTCAATTTTTGCCTTCTATAGTTATTTGTAAATAAAAAAGTGAGGACGGGGGACATAACTCACTTTTAGAATAAAAAGTCACTTCCTAGTAGCACAACGTTGTGATGTAAAGGGGAGCCAAAGGGGCCAAAGGGGGACGCAGAAATGAAGCCCGCGCAGACACATGGAGGGATTGCGCAGGAGGGAAGAAACACGTGGCAAGAGGGGAATCACGCAGGAGGAGGTGAGCCTTGGGATTGTGAGAGGCAAAGGCTATAAAAGAGAGAGGAGCCCCATCATTTTGATCATTCGGGTTATGAGAATTTGTGATAATCATTTCAACTTAGAGCACGCTGGCTGTTTAGCTAGTCTGCAGCACTGTTTAGTGCATTGTGTCTTCGTTCAGAGATCTCACCCTTAGCCCCTGGGGACTTCGAGTGCCTGCTTGGGCAAGGTATTTCCATTGGCATTCCAGCGGTAGTTTCATCAGCATTTCAGCAGCAGTTTCATCAGCGTTTTGGAGGACTGCGCAGCACTGAGAGGAGGACGCAGTTCTTTCTGGCAGGAGTTCTGGATTGAGGTTTTGCAGGGGGATTTGTGCTGGGAGATTGAGCAGGGGATCAACCCTTGCATATTGGAGAATTTTGGCAAGAGTTTCAGGCAGTTTTCTGGAGGGTTTCATTCAGTGGCAGCGCAGAGCATTGAGGGACTGCACAGAACCCCAAGGGGGTGATTTTTGGGGGTTGACAATTTCAGAAAAGTTTTCTGGGTTTTTCTGGGTTTCTTGAGTAGAGTCTGATTCCAGAGTTTCAACCTTTTCTGAGGAGGGGATCAGCCCCAAATCCTCATTCGATTTCCAGCAGCAATAGTAGCACGATAGTTTTCCAGCAGCTGGGACGCAGATCAGTGTGAGGCCATTCCTTTGTTATTCTGAGTGTATTTCTTCACTTGCCTTGTGCAAGTTGAGGTGTCGTCTTTCTGATCACCTCTGTACTCATTCCTTTACTCAGTATAATAAAATGGCTTAGCATTTCTCGCTACATTTCTTGTGTATCTGTTTATATTTCATATGTACATTATTGTTACTACACTACTATTATATCTCTGTGATTTTCTCGGCTACTATACCACTTGTGCATTTTTCTGGTTGAGATTTTGCTGGGGTTTGAGGAATATTCCAGGTTAGGAATATTACACATTAGCATTAAGGTAAACTACAGATAGAACATAAACATAAATCGCAGAAGACAAGAGGACACAAGATGTGGCGCCAGCCATGGACAAACCCCAATGTGGGGAAACCCTTGATCAATTCTTCTTATATTCTTCAATAGTTCAGCAGAGAGAGATAGTACATATACATCAGAAGTCAGCACTTAACTTGACAAAATAAGAGCAGAGATCTTCACCATGAAGATGGGGTTGCAGATCTGAGGACATGGACTGCAGTTCTGAATTCAGATGAAGGCAAACATTCTTTCAAGGTGATTCCATCACCTTGCTGCATCCATCACCATGCTACATCCAACATCAAGCTGCATCTCATCATGCTACATCCCACATCATGTTGCAACTTATCATGTTGTATCCTATCATGTTGCATCCTCCATCATGCTGCATCTAATTATGTTGCATCCTATCATGCTGCATCTCATCATGTTGTATTTCATCATCGTTATGCAGTGCTTCATTACTATGCTGCACCCAACATGTTGTCACCTACATGTTGCATACTGTAACACAGCCATGGAATAGCCTTAGCTGCTTTCTATGGCTTGCAGCCTAGTAAAGCAGCGAGTTGTAACTTGTAGATATGATTTAGCAGAGGTACCTTACTATACCTCATCCGAGATATCAAACCTCCGAGAAGGACATCCTAAACTGTCCTCTATAATGTGGATCTATGCTCCCTCTATGACTGCATTAGTCACCTAGATCCTACACCCAAGATTGTAGCTTGTTTTCACTTGCTCATATAGGCTACATAAACTTATGTCCACACATGGATAATCTTCCACTTAGCACAAACTCAACATAGATACAACATGCATCTTCAAGACTGCAGCTAGATTGTCTTCTTGCATGGCTGAGATTAGGGCTGCGTATAAGACTCTTCCATGATCCTCCATGACTGCATCTAGATCTTATTAGGGCAGCGAATTAGTCTCCTCTATGGTAGCGTATAGATCTCCTCTTACCTGCAAGATGATTTCCTCATAAGACTGCGGCTAGGGCATCTTAGGTTCAACGCAGTGTTCCATGGGGACTACCCCATGCTCCGGGGACTTGGGGACGAGAAGGGGTCGTTTCCCCACACTCCCAAAAAACAGGGTGCGCAGGGGGTCATTTCCCTTATTCTTGAGGAGTCGTTCCGAAAAGGGGGACAAGAGGGGTCGTTGGGGGGTCGAGGGGGGACGTGGGGCCCGATTTTTTTAAAAACTTTTGTTTATAACTAAAATTTAACTTAAATTTTAATATAACTAAAATTTAACATTTGGCAGCTATAAGTATTTCATAGGGTTTCATTTATGGATTTTTTATAAACTTAGTTCATGCCGCCGCCCTCACACCATTCGCTCCTCACTCCTCCCCGTCAAGGAGCAGTCCACCGTCTGTCACCGTTCAGGTCCGCTTGCAAGTTGTTGCAAGTTGGTCGCCATTCTGCTGGAGCCTGGAGCCTGGAACACAAGCAAGGAGAGCCACCGTTGCTGCAGCTGTAGAAGCAAGGAAACACTTGAACGTTGAACCTACCCGAATGCTGAACGTTGTCACTTGCCTGAACCTGCCCGAATGCCGAATGCTGGAGCACGTTGAAGTTCTGAACGTTGGCTGTTGCCTCTTCGATAAGTACCCACACTGCTGTTTGTAAATTTTTTCCATTTTTTTTGTAATTCTCAGTCCTGTCGCTGCATTTTTTTTTCATTTTTTTTGCTGCATTTTTTTTAAACATGACTGTGTTTCTAAAAAAAATTATAAACTTGACTTTTTTTTT
>APFE030408581.1:35587-67574 GCA_000404065.3 Pinus taeda
TTTTCACTATGTATTAATTTTAATTTTTTTCTTGTAAATTTAAAAAAAAAAAAAATTAGTGTTCGATGTGTGTGTTGTAGCTACTAGCCTGTGTAATGTTTTTAAATTTTTTTTATTTTCATTACAAACTGCAACCTACATTTTGATTTGTCATTCAACTTCCAAAGTTACAACTTACAACTTACAACTATGAGTCAAAGTCAAAGTTCTTGTGGGAAGAGTGAGAACAGTGACAGTAGCTACAGTGGTAGTGCGCCACAAGATACACAAGAAGAAGTTGAAAGTGGTCACAGCGGGGCAAGATACCAGAATAGGCATGGTGTAGATTCTAGAGGCCCACCAAGAGAACTGGAAAAATTTGCAAAGGGGACATTTAATCCTCTAAAACCACTTCTAATCTATGCAACCAGACTGCCGAAAAAGAATCCAAAAGTTGGTGGTGGCTCACGTGATTGGGTCTGCAATATTTGTGGGCATCACTTTGTTGGCAGCTATACAAGGGTGAAGCAACCCATTTTCGCTATTACAGGTAAAGGAGTCAATATGTGTCCCTCAAAGAACCTGAATTCAGCGCAAAGAGAGCAACTTTGGAGGCTAGAAAGGGCAGCTACTGGAAAGGATTGTTTTCTTGCAGACATGTTGATCCATCCACAAATAATCCTCCATCCAACTCTTCATCAAAAAAGACAAAGGTTTCCACTGGTGCATCTCGTTCTTGTGCAATGGGTGGTATAGTGTCTGGGATGTACAACATTCTAGATCGAGATGACGCAAATGATGCAATTGGAAAATTTCTTTTTGCCAATGGAATTCCCTTCCATGTTGTTCGTTCTCCTTATTACAAGGAAATGGTCCAAGCAATTGCAAAAATAGGGCCTTCATATGTACCACCCGAAGAACATAAACTGCGAACAACAATTTTAGATAGACAAATGTCCAAAATTAATGTGCAGAAAGAGAGAATGGGTCAAACATGGTTGAGGTTTGGTTGCTCTATTGTTATGGATGGATGGACTGACATCTGAAAACACCCACTAATCAACATCATAGTGACATCTTCAAAAGGTCCATTCTTTCTTAAAGTTGTTGACTGTTCTAGAAAGCGCAAGGATGCATCTTTACAAGTTGAGCTTCTTTGAGAAGCTATAGAGGATATTGGACTTGATAGTGTGGTGCAGGTTGTGACAGATATAGCAGCAGTTTGTAGATCAGCTACATTATTGATTCAAAATAGGTATCAACATATTTTGGACTCCTTGTTGTGTGCATGCACTCAATAATGCATTGAAGGACATTGGCAAGATTCAGTGGATATCAAACTTGGTGACAGCGGGAAGAGATGTGCAAATGTTTATCTGCAACCACCACACCTCCTTGGCTATGTACAGGGCTCACACGAGGAAGGAATTCCTCAAGCCCACTGATACTAGATATGCTAGCTATTTTCTCTTATTGTTGAGGATAATAGAGGTACAAGCACCTCTACAATCCTTGGTTGTGAGTTCAGAGTGAGGAAGGTGGTCAAAATCAAAGACAGATACGGGGAACAAGGTCAGGCTTTCAGGTGTTGGACAATGATTGGTGGGCAAATTGTTCTTATTTGGTGTCATTCTTGGGCCCTATTGTGGAGGTCATTCGTTACATTGATTTAGATGCTCCCAGTCTTGGAGAAATCTATGAGACCTTTGATAGCATGTTGGATCGTGTGAAGGTAGCCAATCAGCAAAGGGAGCCCTCATTAGAGTTCTATACTTCCCAGATTCGACCCATCATTCAGCGTAGGTGGGATCGCATGAACACACCTTTGTACATGGCAGCATATGCATTAAACCCAAAATGGTATTTTGAAAGACCTGGGAGGATGCCTCCTATTGATGATCCAGAGGTAAAGAATGGTTTCCTAGATGCAATTGCAAAGATGTACAATGAGGAGGAGGGGTCAAGATTTCGAAGATAGATTGTTCAGATTGGATCTCTTAGTGGCCCCTTCAACACACGTGGTGCTCGGGAAGATTACATAGATCTAGCCCAAGATGACTCGATTGGTTGGTGGAGGATGCATGGGGATGGTGCTCCAAAGCTCAAAGATCTAGCTATGCATTTGTTGTCTCAAATTGCTAGTTCCTCTACAGCAGAGAGGAATTGGTCCACATATAGCTTCATCCACTCTATCAAGAAGAACAAGCTTACCTCTAAAAGAGCGGAGAAGTTAGTTGTTGTGCACAGTGCCCTATGTCTTGAGCATAGGAAGACACCTAAGTATTTGAAGGGACCAACAACACGATGGGATGTTGATCCAAAGGATGATGCACACGTAGATATGGAGGAGAGACTTGATGAGAGACAAATGGGGTTGGTTGAGGAGAGACTTGATAGTGTGGTGCAGGTTGTGACAGATATAGCAGCAGTTTGTAGATCAGCTACATTATTGATTCAAAATGGTTATCAACATATTTTGGACTCCTTGTTGTGTGCATACACTCAATAATGCATTGAAGGACATTGGCAAGATTCAGTGGATATCAAACTTGGTGACAGCGGGAAGAGATGTGCAAATGTTTATCTGACACCACTCTATAAAATTTTGACTCTTGATGTATCAGACTTGACTTTAGTATTTTATAATTCTATAAAATTTTGACTCTTGATGTATGTTGTATCAGACTTGACTTTTATAATTTTATGTCAATATTCATTGTTCAGTATTCAATGTTCATAGTAGGAAGTGGAACATCAATATGGTTTAAACTTTAATCATAATGTATGATGTATGATTATAAATTAGAATTTTAAATTCATTATTATATGATATTAGATAATGATATTCATATCAATGATCATGCTTTGCAGCTTTTCAATTCAAACCCAATTGTCTTAGTGGACTCAATTTATAAATTATATTTTATATTTATAAGTTTTTAAGACCCTCACGTCCCACCACGTTTCCTAAAAATTGGTGGGGAGATTTTGCATAGGCCACTCCCGCATATCCTCGCTCCCTCAGCCCCTCGGCCCGGAACCTTGGTGGAACATTGGTTCAACGTCTAGGGCTTCTCCCTCTAGATCTCTCTAGCCACCAAACCCAAAACAAGTGGAGAGAGATCATGAGTGAAGTGAGTGTAAGAAATGACTCTCAAGTCATCTCCTTTTATACTAAAACGTTGAGCACTTGTGGGTTTTAATTGGTTGCTAGCCGACCTTGACGATTTGTCCAATAACACAAATAAATTCATATCTCCATGAATATTTATCGGAATTGGATGATCTTTAGATCAATCCTACACCTCTCGATGAGAGGGATCCAAGAAAAATATTAGCTACCATAAATAAGATGACCCACATGGAGTTTTTTGGCCCTAGTTGCCAAATTTAACACACTTACATGTGTTTTGCAGGCAAAGGTAAGTTGAAGCGTATTTTGTTTTGTTTTGGGATTGGTTTCGACGGGATAACTTTGCATGTAGGTAGAAGAAGATTCAAGTACAACTTCAAGCAAGAATTCAAGAACAGAAGTATCAAATCAAAGGAAGCATTGCAGCAAGACATCCTTTGAAGACATGACAGCCATCTATATATTGTGAAGAAATGTCAAGGCCAAGAGTCATCATTGTAAAGTTGCAAAAGAGTCATTTATAAAAGTGTCATCATTGTAAGAGTCATTATTGTAAAAGAGTCAATCTGCCTAGAGTCGAAAAGGCATTATTGGGAGGTATAGGAGTCTTTGTTGGGATGATGTCATGGTTGGGTTGCAACTTGTAGGTCATAGTATGGTTGGGTGTTCGCTCAAAATCATTGTAAATCATATTATATCGTGGATCGTTGTCCCTGGTACGGGAATCCACACTCTTGTCTCATTTCAATCATTATAGGGTGGCAGGGAGGTGCTAGGCTAGTGCATGAAGTTGCCTACAAGCTGGAGCCTGTGAACACTTAAGGATGGTAGGTTGGTCTAGGATGTTGGGGCATCCATTCAGTTGACTACTGAAGAAACTAGGGTGTTGGGCATCCTTCCAGTGGCGCTGGAGTAGAATGCTTTTCTAGAATTCTAGGAAGTTGTTGTTTTCATTTCAGTTGGGGCTGAAGATTAAAGAATTTATTAGAAAAGCATTCGGTGGTTTTTAACCCAGAGGGGGTTTTCCACCTAAAATTCTTGTGTCTACTGTGTTCTTTTATTTACTGTTATTATTGCATAAACATTAATAATAATTGAAGATTAACTAATGCTCTGAAAATATTTAAAAGTGCTAATTGCTAAGTAATATTGATTCACCCCACCCCTCTCAGTATTTCCAACACGTTTCTCCTATTTGCTAATTATTGAACAAAATTATTTATTGTTTCCTACAATAAACACTGAAACAAATACACTGTAGCCTTCACCATTTAAATAAAATGTGGAAACAAGAATTGAACAAGAAAGAAATACAACACATCTACACAGTTATTTTTGGACAAATGTCCCCGAAAAAGCCCTGTGTGGGAAAACCGATGCAGCAGCTGAGGGTATTATTATTATGCAGTAGTAATTCTGAGGACAATTCGTTGGATGCCCAACTGGCTATCCTATATAGAGAGAAATTGGATAAAACAAGTAGTGAGACGCTCTCACACTGTCACTGGAAAAATCTGACTCTAATCTCGCTAGAATAGAGGCTCGACGTCCCTTCTGCATTATCTTTTGCACAGAACTGTGTCAACCCCACGCAGTCTCTACGCCACCTTTGCTAGGGACTGCACTGCTCCTCCTTCGGACCCTCTACTGGCCAGAAACTTCGATTTCCAACCTCCCGGTCTCACACCCCAGCTCCCTACTTCTGAAACTCAATTACCTCAGCAAGAATTTGATCTCCCTCTAGGCTCCGTGTTGGCACTGTGTGGGTCAGCATCAGCCTTTCTCTAGTGTTGTTCTGTCCTCTCTGCCTTGTACTCTCTGGCCTAGGAAAACTCCTCACTAGCTACTATCCCTGCCCCTCACTGCAAAAGATCACTTCAAAATTGTCTCTCGCAGCTGCTCTGGATAAAAAAATAAACCCTCATCTACTGCATCGGTTTTCCCTTCGTGATTTTTCTAGGGACTATTGCCCAAAAATTATTGTGTCGATTTTATTATGTGTGTCCATCTATTTCTCAGTTTCCAATTTATTTTCCGCAACGTAATTCTATTGTGAAGAATTGCAGTGTGATTTATTTGTTATTTCCCATAACAAATAAACTCATAATTAATCAGTTAGAAGAATAAATTTCTAGTTGCTACAATTTCAAAGGAATTTTCACCACTGGCAACTCAATATCACCTTTTGGCAATTCACACTGGCTAATTCAGCCTCATTCTGAAGAAAATAATTTGGCCAAGTAAACTCCCTCTGAAAGATAGAAACTAGAAGTCTCTCGGATGAAGAATAAACCTTGGAAATCTTTCCTCAATCACTGTTGTTGAAACCTTTCTAGTGTCTCACTAAAACTCACCCCAACTCAAGCGATGTCCAATGTTGTGCATTGATTACCTTTATAATCTCTCATTCACAAATGAATGGCCACAATTAGAAGTTCACTTGATCCAATCGATGGCTAAGATCATCTTAGAAACTTTCTGCAAACTTCTAGAGGCAAATCAATCTTATCCCAACTAATGCCAATTAATTATTCACTTTCTCTAAATTTCTATTGAAATTATGATGTTCTATGTTGTAACAATCACTAATTACAAAACTTCTTTATGTTGCAATATTAAATAAGTAATTGTAGATAGAACATAAATCAAATGAAAAATAGAATTCAGCCAAGAACAAAATGAAACACAGAGAATTTAGGTCCAATAACTAGGGAAAACCCCACAAGGGGAAAACCCAACCAGATTCTTCTTCTATTAGAAATCAATTGTTCAACAAAGACACATAGTACAATCAGAGATCAAGAGAATGAGTAAGTTCACCCAAATCTAAACAAGTTGTAGCATGAACATCACTGGTAGAAACAACAGATGCACACACCAAATCAACCTCCCCTTCAACTGAATCAACACTGAAGCACTGAATCAACCTTGGCTCACCAAGTCCTGCTCTTACTCTCCAAGTCTCTCTCACAATCTTCTTCAACTCTCTCCAATTCTCTCTCAAGTTCGAATTCTTTATTTACAATGCACAAGTAGTGAGGGGAGAAAGAATGAGGCACATATATATAGGAGGAGCAACAAATCCATGCCATAAAGGAGGAGTAACTCGCATGCCAAGAGGGAGAGTAACATATGCCCATTTAGGAAATGTAACTCATGCCATTAAGATGGTACGCATGCATTTGTAACTTATGTCATTAAGGAGAGTGTAACATATGCATTAAAGAGTGCATAAGAGGAATCTTTCATGACATACTTTAATGAAAACATAAAAGAGTGTAAGAGGAATATGTCATGCCAATAAAGAGAGTGTAAGAGAACATTATTGAGAGTCATGATTGAGTGATTTGAATTTCATTTTAATAATAATATAATAGTATCATAATAATAATAATAATAATAATAATAATGATGATGATGATGATCCCCGGATGCGGGTGTCATTCGGACATTGAATGTCCCTCATGCAAACTAAAGACCTCAGGTACCGCCACCTGCAGAGCAGCGTGGCCTCCCAGATCTCTATCTCTCGCAGCGGGAATGTATTAATGAGGGAAGGACACTGCAGGATGTTCACATTTAAGAAGGACGCGCTCCAACGCAGCCCAGTGATGGTTATAAGCATGCCGACCTCCTGGGCTCAATTCACCTCCGGCATTCAGTCTTCTGACACCAGGCTTCGGTTTAAGGTGTGTTGTGATGTTAAGCAAAGGCTCATTATCAGAGGCAAGTTCGAGGCTAGCTCTGGCTCTCTTTGGCAGTATTTCGAATGCGCCAACGCTCTCCACAAAGGGATCAGTTCGGTGATTCGGGGTAAGCTGTCCGAGGCTTTTGTTTTTTGTATTGGTTGTGCTGTTTCTCCATCTCTTGTCTTCTCCGTTTGTGTTCCCTAGTCTCTGGTTCAATTCGACCACTCCCCTACTCCTAGCCCTAGTCTCTTTGGTTTCTCAGTGTCCTCTCCTTCGCTTGTCAAAATGAAACGCCAAAGCAGGCGAAACCGCTCTGGGGGACGCCAAGGCAGTGGCAAGCGGCCTTCTGTCAGCCATTCGGCAAACCCAGCTCACTCGCCCATTAACCTTACCTCCTCTCAAGAGGATTTTCCTCCCTCAAGCCCTAGTCGCAAGCCTGTTCCTAATAGTGCTTTCCAAACAACGCATTTCAAATTTCAAAGTAACTTGAACGGGCCATTGATTACTGCTCACATTACTATTATTCTTTCGGAAGAAGAAAATCAAATCTCCCCTCTGTCTTGCATTGCACCCAATCCTTCTCATAGCAGTGAGCACTCCATGGATGAGGGAGATCAAGAAATTGGGCAAGTGGGCAAGCTTGGTCAAGAGAATATTCAGCCAATAAGCATCCCTCCTCTGGATGACATTGGCCCAATTGATGTGGAAAGGGACATAGGCACCACCAGTCTCAGCCAGGCGAACCCTTTCAATGCGACGGATGGCAATGCGAATCTTAGAATTGGCAGCGCGTGTCGGAATGTTGAGAAGACTCATGGGGAGGACGCGGAAGCCGATTGACATCTGTGATCGCACTTCTCCTTTTGGTCCCTGGTTTTTGCTCAGATGGCTACCTCCAGGCTTTTTGCTCTCGGTCCGGCTCGACTTTGTTAGTCTCAGGTTTTGGCTTCCCTCTGAGGAAGTGTCCATCCTCTTACCGGATGTCTGCACAAAAACTCTGCTTATCTGTTTCCAATGTATTTCTGTCTTTCTATCAGTGTATGTCTGGGTCTAATGTCAGTTTGTTAACACTTTGTAACTGTTATCCCCAGTTTCTTTTTGTAATGGGGTAGTTCTACAACGTTGATGGCTCTCGGGCTCTGACCCCTGTAGCCTCAACTCCATGTAAAATTATTTTGATTTACAATTAATAGAATTTAGTCATTGCAGAGAAAAAAAAATAATAATGATGATGATGATGATTAAGTCGAAATTGATCTATTAGGATTGATTGATGTTAGATGATCATAAGGGATTTTCCATCAACAATAATTTATTACTAATTGATGCAATGTGATTTACTATTTTTTGAAAGTCATACTTGAGCCTTTCTTTTCCATCAACAATACTTTATTACCAATTGATGCAAGGTGATTTACTATTTTTGGAAAGTCATACTAGAGACTTTCTATTTTTAGACTTTCTATTTTTTAGACTTTTAAATTTTAGAAATTCTATTTTTAGACATTCTATGTTTAGAAATTCATCCCTAAGCTGTGAAATTTTCAACAATTTTCACTTCGGAAATATTTTAAAAATCACTAATTGACTTGATTAAGATAATTTCACTAGGTGAAACAAGGAAAAATTACATGGTTTGGAGATAATTAATTCTTCTATGTTCCTAGCCTCAATGACACCTCTCAAGGCTACAAATCTTGTTTGAGCTACAATATTTAACAATTACCACCTTTGCTGAATTTCAATTCCATCGTCAAATTTCATCACCGTCGACTCAAATTCGCTGAATTTATTCAGCATGAAATCGAGCTCAAATTTGAAATGAAATTCATTTTTTAGTTCGGCAAATTTGTTCCATATTAATTTGGCTCTCCAAATTCAGTGAACCTTGAATTTTTTCCTTCAAAATCGACGAATGCGGTGACACATCTTAAAACATGATTCAGTGTTGATGTGTGATGTATCGCTAGACATATTATACGTCTTATATATCAGTTCTATTTTCAAATTTATGTGGCAATGCATTTATTTGATGTTGTTGATGTTTTAAATGTTTTTAAAAAATGAACATTTTTTTATTTTTTAATTTTCGGGATATTTTCCACAACATTGCCTATATTCTCCACATCCTCAACAATATTTTCACCAGACATGATGTTTGCAACACTGATTCTATTACTTTTCACACCCTCTAACAATGAAAAATAGCCATCGACCAGCATTTGCTTGGGATTTATCTAGTTTCTTTTGGACAAAGTTAGTAACAAGAATACATTCTGAAATGCTTTCAGACTTTAGGTTATCATTTATAAGTTTTGATGCCCTTTTTGCAGGGAAAATATATCTGAAGTAGACTTTCAGCTGCAATGATAGAAAAACAAAAAATAAAATGACATCGTTGAATTCCACAAAACCTCCAGTAATATTTTTACAAAACAAGTACTTATATACTTACAATGGCGCTAATTTCATTCCAATTATATTCACTAACGTTTCTAAGTCACTTCATTCACTACCATATGAACAAAAAACTTTAAGACCATTTCCTGTGAATTTGCTATCGACCAACATTACCTTACAAATTGTCTGATTTATCAGGTATCTTTTGAACAAAGTTATCTTCAAGGATAGGTAATGCAATCTTTTGGTTTATCATTTATAATTTCTTGTGTCCTGTTCACAGAGGAAATATATCTGAAGTATATTTTCAGATTCAAAGATATAAAAACAAAAAAAAAGTACAATTCATTTGATGATGTCCACTAAATCTCCAACTGAAATTTTCAGAAAATAAGCACTTGTATACTTCTAACTAGTTTCATTCACTACCAAACATACAAAAAAGTTTAAATATATTTCTTGTCAATTGACTGTTATCAAGTTATGTTATGAGACCACTTACCACAAAACACAATCAACATATATGAACATAAATATTTGTAGATACCTAAACTTGCCATGTTTGAGAATGTAACCAACTTAAACACATTGCCAACAATGTGAGGTCATCATCTACTGCAAATTATTTTCACATGATCATCTAGTGAACATTTGCATTCTGACAGTCTTGTCAGGTCCAAGAAAATTAGACGAATGTTTTCACCCTTTCACTCTGTTATCATAAACTTTGCAGCCTCTAATAACTGATTTCCTGGTTGTCCATATCATACTTTAAAGTAACAATATATTTCAACCTTTCCAGGAAAAAGAGTAGAGATATCTGGCTACATGATCTGACTATTTAAAATGCCTTTATTGGTAAAAGAGTCTTACCGTTACAAGTTTTACTCCTGATAGAGCTGTGCCCAAACACAAGCCTGTTGACATGGCTCCACAACCTGAGTATAAATCAAGTAAGCTTAGCTCTGGCTCAATAATTGTGCTTCCCTTCTCCGAACTGATATTAGATGTAGTATTAAGTAATAAATTTGAGGGATCATCACTCGAAACTGTTGATGCAGAGTCACTACTTGACATTTCAGCACCCACCTTCTCTGCTTTCCAACATAAGCACGAACAAATATTCAAAAAATAATAACAGGATCCACCCATAACAATCCCAACATATAAAGACAAAGAGGTTGATAATTAAGACACCCAAAGGGGTGACAGCAAAATACTGCCCTTACCATCAGGAAGATTGTAAAATGTTGTAAATGAAATATCATAACCCATGTCATAGTAGTAATCGCAACGTGGGATAGATTTTACTTTAGACTCAAAACGTGTCTGCCAATAAACAACATAACCGCAACATGTCCTTTAGACAACCATATATTCAACAACGGAATTCCAATATCTACAACATCACCTAAATCTCACAGAGCCTTTATAGCCTACAATCATTATAATATAGAGCCTATATATAAATGAACCAATACATGAGATTTCTCACGCATACAATATTAAGTTGGAAAACTACGATGTCATATTGGCCTTCCCAACAATATAGATTCATAAGCGGATAAAATATATATTTAATAACAATATATATGCTTCAAATACAACAAACAAGCACAACTTTTAAAACACAAATCAGGCTTTAATTCATGCACGGCAAAAATTGACCACTAGGATAACACAGTAGATTATGATACTCGAAAGATTTCACAGTTTTTCAGTATCAAGAATTTCTAATCAAAAAGAAAGACGCACAATGAGAAGAAAATAAGTTCAGAGCAAAACTAAGACACACAAATAACAGATCGAGAGGGTACAATGAATATTATTTTTTGTAGGTCAGCAAAATTGACCTATAAACTGCTGCAAAATAGAAAATACAGCTACTCAAAAGCGGAACTTTCCAGTAAATTCTACATAGGCATGCAGAAAAAATTTTGGATTTTGTAAGGAACAGCAAAATTGTCCAATTCTCATGGCCAGTAATCAGGAGGGAAAGGAGATATGTTGTAATTAATAAATACATGACGAATAGGCCCATGATTTGGACTATTAATTGGTAATGGCATACCACATTCTTGCTAGCGTGGACACCACAACCTAAGCCCATTATGTCTAGCAATTCCTCCAAATCACTCCAATTTGCATCTATTTCTTTCCAGAAGAGAATGGGGAACCTACCTAGTGTTATCCCTCGTTTTACATGAGGCCTACACTAGTGAATTTCTTCACTACCTCGTGATTCTTATGACAAAGGCAAGTCTACAAGTAGATGGAGTTTTGGAAGGCCTAGAGGTTGTGCAATTATTGGTGATGTGTTAATGGATAGCTTGATGATGTTGATGCTTTGGTTGTGTTGGTCATTCCTTTCCTTTCATGTTGGTAAAATTGGCTGTGCTGTCCATGTGATCATGTGGATGGTTGATGATACATCTTGGTAGATGACTCCCTTGACAAAATGCCCTAGTACTTTGGGGATTAAGAAAATATTTTTTTGGCATCTACGTTTGATTGGCTTCATGACAATGTAGAGCGCTTGGCATTCTCCTCTTCCTATCACTTGATTTGGCATTCTTCTTGGGTGATTTAAGATGGTCTAGCATAGTTTGATGTTCATGAGCTGAATGTCCTTGTTCATATCGAGGGTTCAAAGACATATTATGGTGTACTATGGTATAGACTACAGTTCATGCAGAACACTCCCAACTTCTACATATTTTTATGCACTATTGCTGAGTGGAGGAGCCTACCATGGAGTGCCCTGGTATTGTAGGATGATTTCACACTTGTCTTACTCTCCTTTGAGGGTGTACCATTTTTATGAATTGGCTGTTCATTTGGCTTACCCTGCATATTGGTTGATCGTAAGGTATGGCTTGTTTGACACATTCTTCCTTGGATTTATCACTTGCACATATGTTTTGAGACTGTTACCCACCAAAAGTGGGTGACCTCATAGCAGAAATTTTCTTGGGCTTTTCATTCATGTAAAAAGGTTTAGTATTGAGTAAAATATGAATTATTGAACCTCCATACCATGTTGGCCTAAGGGAAGATCAAGTCGGCCTAAGACCCTATTCAACCCCACAAGAAGCCTATAAAAAAAAGGACATCGAATTCATTTGGAGCATCTCTCTCACAAGTTCAAATTCTCTATACTAGGCAGAAGTGCAAAACTCATGTTGCTGGGCAGAAGTGTGAAGTGGTTAGCTAAGAAATTCTATTGTCGGGAAGCCGAAGTGAATGCGAGTCTGGGTGAGTCTAAGGAGTCAAGGAAAATTGAAATTTTGGTGGTGGTCTCTCTCTGTTTCGTGCTTTGGATTGGGAGATCAAAGTCTTCCAAGTTGGACTGCTGTCAGATGCTGTTAGCTGCTGCAAGTTGCTGCATAGTCAAAGTTGTTGGGAAGAGGTCAATCTTTTGGACGCTGACTTACTGTGGAGGGAAGGTTTGGTCTTGGTCTAGGGTGAAGAGTCTCAAAGAATACTATTGAAAGGAAGAATTACTTTGACTGGGTTTTCCCCTCGAGGGGGGTTTTCCCTGGCATGTGCCTACATCTTGTGTACATTGTTTAATGTGTTGCTGCTTTTGGTAATTGCTTGCTGAACTAAAGAAAGAAGATATAAAGAACAGTAATAATAAGAAACATCACAAGTGATTACCAAGATCAAGAAAATCCTTTCTGATTTTCCAACATGGAGAAATCCTGAAGGGATAATACTTAGGTGCATTGATGAAGTTGAAGCAAAGAAGCTTATTTCAAAGTTTCATGTAGGATTTTGTGGAGGTCATTTTGCTGCAAAGACTATTGCCCACAAAATCTTGCAAGTTGGTTATTATTGGCCTTCGAAATTTTTGGAGGTGCACAAGTTTGTTAGAAGTTTCCAAGCTTGTCCACTGTTCACTAGGAAGCAGAAGTTAGTCGTCCTACCCTTACAACTTGTGGTTGTTGAGGCTCCTTTTCAGCATTGGGGTTTGGACTTCATTGGAAAATTCAGTGAGAATTCTAGTAATGGCTACTCATGGATCTTCACTGCTACTGATTATTTTACTAAATGGGTTGAAGCCATTCCCACAAAAAATGCCTTTGAAAAACTTGTTATGGACTTTATTGAAGATAAAATTATTACTTTATTTGTTGTCCAAGCTAAGATTACCACTACTGATAACGTCAAGGCTTTTAGTTCTTTAGAGTTTTCATCTTTTTGTTTTAAGTATGGCATTATTTTGTATCACTCATCAAACTACTATCCTTTGGGTAATGGTCTTGTGGAATCTAGTAATAAGAATATTATAACCATTATTAACAAGATAGTAGGAGACGTCAAAGAGGTAAAACACCTCAGAAGAATCTTGGATCTATTTGCGGAGGCTTCAGGTCTGGAAATCAACAGGGACAAATCCTGTGTTTTCATATTTAACACAGTGGATCAGGTCAAAGCCCACCTTATAAGACTTTTGGGTTTCAGGAGGGGCGAACTGCCTACTAAATACCTGGGCAACATCTTGGACTTTACCTCCAAAAAAATGAAAAATTGGCAAGGAGTTATAGATAAGCTAAGCAACAAGGTGGCAAGTTGGGCCTTCAGAACTTTAAACATAGCTGGCCGAATAGTTCTGGCAAAATCTGTCCTTCAGGCTATCCCTGTCTACCCTTTATCAATAATGGCAGCCCCCCTAGGTATTTGCGCAAGGATAAGAGAGCTCATTAGGAATTTTATATGGAGAGGGGCTGATCAGAAGAAAAAATGGGCCTTAGCCTCCTGGAGCCAGTTAACTGCAAGAAAGGAGAAAGGAGGACTGGGGTTGAGGGACCCTGAGATTCTCAATAAGGTGCTGGGAGCGAAACTTTGGTGGAGATGGCTCAGGGGGGGAAATTATCTGTGGAAAATCATATGGAAAGAAAAGTATAATATGCCTGAAACTGCAGTGGAAATCTTAAGGCGAAGAGAAACTCCCAAAGGGTCATCTATCTGGGACCTAGCTCGTCTAAACAGGGATTTGGTTGAAAAGCATACCTTTTGGGAGATCCGAGGTGGCGAAGAAGCTAACTTCTGGGAGGATAAATGGCATCAGAAGGAAATAATGGGCAGCATACAGGGACTCCACCAGATCCGTGACAGAATAGGAGGAGATAGACCTCATGTCAAGGACTATTGGAAAGCTAATAACCCAGAAGAAAGTTGGAGAATATGGGTTGATCTGACGGAGTGGGACAGAGAGTTCAGTCCGGACCAAAAAGAAGCCTACAGGAAGGAGGTTGAGTCAAGAAAGATTAAAGCTCGCAATGGTAGGGACATTCTCCGGTGGGGGAATTCAATGAAAGGCTTGTTCACTACTAAGGAGGCCTACTTCCTAACCTCCGCGCAAACTGGAAACGAAGAGAACCTCGACTGGAGAATTGTATGGGAAAGGAATTGGTGGCCGAAAGTCTCCATATTTATCTGGCTGGCATCAAAAAACAAAATCCTAATCTGGGATCGAATTCAAAAGAAAGGTTTTATTGGCCCATCGAGATGTTGTCTGTGTAATTCAGAAGGGGAAACCAGAAATCATCTGCTGATAAACTGTCCCTTTGCCAAGACCCTGTGGATAAATACCAAACGAACTTTTGGTAAACCTGAAAATGCCCCTCGTGAATTCAATGAAGTGGTTTTTCAATGGAATAAGGAAATCTTTCAATGCAAAGTGGTCAGAAGAGCTTGGGACCTCATCTCCGGATTTATACTCTGGATGATTTGGAAGGAGAGAAATCGCAGGATATTCCAGAACTCAGCAAAGGAACCAGAAGTCATTTGGGGAAAAGCAATCAAGCTACTGCGGGAAACAATCTTGGTTGATAAATGGGTAGGGGAAGATTGGAAAGCCAACCAGGTGGAGGAAGAAATCTTGAACAAATTAAATTTAAAATTCGAAATGGTTTTTCATAAACAGAATCCCAACCATGAGATGCGGACCCAAAGCCCTGATAAATTCTGCTATCCCAAAGATAATTTCATCAAATTGAATTTCGATGGGGCCTCTAAGGGGAACCCAAGCGAAGCAGGCTTTGGAGGCATTTTCCGGGACAGCAGCAATCAGGTAAGATGGATTTTTGCAGATTGGGGGGGGAATGACAAATAATGAGGCAGAGTTTTGGGCTCTGCATCAAGGCTTGCGAATCGCGGTAAGAAATGGCTACTCCAATCTAGAAATCACAGGGGACTCTCAGATCGCGGTGGAAATGCTGAAGAAGCTCAGCAATGGCCGGAATTGGGAAAAAGTCACGAATAGTTGGCGAACAGCCGGAATTGTTCAGGAAATTGCCGATCTTCTGCAACGCATTGAGTATAAGGTAATAAACCATGTGAGGCGGAAAGGAAACCAGGTGGCTGACTTCTTGGCTAACTGGGGATGCAGCGGCCGCGGCAGCTCGGTGGATGTTCAATGGAAAACGGTGTGCGGGCACAAGGAATGGATGGACCTGGCAACCATAATCAAGGCCGATCATGACCAAGCCACAGGTAGAAAGGTGGAGAGCGATGAGCTGGAGCACCAGAGGGACGTGGAGCGTCCAGACCACGCAGGCTCATTATGATTAGGATCCCCATGCGAATTGTAATACTCGTGCGAAGCATTGGGGACGGACAGAATTTAGGACAGGCAGTTAAGGAATGTCAGAAAGGACCGGGAGAAGGGATCGGTGATCGCCATGGGAGATCACATCGAAAAGGTACGAAATCTGAGGGGAAAAATCCGCCTCATATAAACCCAATCATAGATTCGAACTGGCGCAAAAATGGCGAGTACATGTCAAGGACTGCAAACCGGAATAAATCTAATAGGATGGTTGATAGGAAATGCCATGATCGGAGGAACAGATGGCAGGATTTGGACAGCCGGATTGATAGCAGGAGCGGGTTCCGGGAATTTATAAAAGCCTGCATGCAAAGCACCCGGCATCAGAAGACTTCAGTTAGCATTTGCAGCGCGAGAGGAGTCACAGGTCGTCTGAGAGCCTCCCGCATTATTCATAGTTGGCCTTCTGTGAGCGCATCTATGGAAACTAGAAAGAGGGCTCGGTTAGCGGAGGAAATGGAAGCTGCGCGAACCAGGGAACCAGACCGGAAAGGAAAAGGGGTAGTGAAGGAAGAGGACCCGGAGGAAGTTTTTGAAATTCCTGATACTTCAGACGAGGATGGAAGCCGCGACCAGAGTATGAATGCAGAGGAATGGGAGCAGTACGCCATGGGTGTTAGCCAGCGGAGCCGACGTGGCAGACGGGTACCGCAGCGCGGGCGTCGGAGGAGGATTCGTCAGGGTGTCCGCGAGGCTGCCCCAATCCGTGGTCAGAATAGCGAGGCCAACAAAGCTCGGGACGGTAAGGGAGAAGAACCGGAGCCGAGCAGACGTCCTGGCAGGAGGGCCAGACAAACTTTCGAGCATAAAATACAGCGGGCAGAGAAAGCTTACGTTCAGAATACCAATCCCAAAATTAGGCGAATCATCCAAAATTTGGAAGAAGAAGCAATACAAGCTCAATCTGATTCGGAAATGGAGGATTGGGAGCTGCTGGTGCATGACCCCGGTAATACGAGAGGCAGAATGTCTCTTTTCAAACAATCCTTACACATTTACTGGGTGATGAAACGGTTGCTTGCCAAGGCCTTGGAGCAGGTGGCTTCTGAAATGGCTGAGTTGGCTCAGGGTGTTCCTAACTTGAGACGTGAGCTCCGCATCCTGCAAATCTCCATGGAGATGCAAGGGAAGCAGTTAGATGAGATCCAGCAATTGCTCAAGGACAGCCAGCAGAAGAGCAACAAGGAGGACTCTCCAATCCTTGCAAATGCAGTTGAGTAGTTTTAGTTCTTGTCTTCCTTTTGATGAATTTACGGTATATAGATAATCTAGACAGCTTCCCTCATTTTGTAATAGACAGCTTCTATATGCATATCAGCAGAATTAGACCAGGGAAGGACTGTAATGTTTATTTAGCTTGGAAAAATAGAATGCGGTATTTCTTTTTTTGGTTTGCTGTTAAAAACTTTAGGTGGACACCCTACTCGGTTTCCCCTGGTGGGCGGGTAGTTGGTTCCACCAATTCTGCTGTAATTTTTTTGATGTGATAATAGAAAATGAGAGTACCCCCTTTGCCTACAAAAAAAAAAAAATAAGATGGTAGGAGACAATAAGCAATCTTAGGATAGCAAGATCAAGTATGTGTTATGGGCAAATAGGATTACAAAGAAGAAAACTATTGGAAAGAGTCGCTTTGAACTTGTTTATGGCTTCAATGTAACTTTACCTATGCACCTTAGGCTCCTAGTTTATCAACTCCTTCCTGTTAGTTTTTGTAGCATCGGACAGGTGTTCTAGTCTTGACTTTGGTCAAAGAGGCTAAAGAAAAAAAGATCTCCAAAACCCACAAAAAGTTTCGGGAGAAAACACCTAAAGACAACTCAATTGAGTTAATTGATCAATAATTAAAATTTCCCAGGTCGAACTTAAGGAAATTGACTAATTAAAGGGAAATAATTGAAAAAGATCAAGAATTTTCTAGAAACTCACAAGGATTGAGTCTAAGATGATCTTAGCGGTTGGTGGAGATCTCATCATCATCGTTGGTTCACCAATGAGAGATTATAAGAGCAGGATGATGGGATGGAGATATACACACTTGTGAGGTCGAGTTCCTTAGCAGATTGAGCTATCCAATACCAGAGGTCGAGCAAGGAAGAAGAGTTGGGGCGCAAAGACATAGAGGGAGCAAAGATAGTGATTCTAAAGAAGTTTCCAATTCTGGAGAGGCAACAATAGAGAGGCCAAGTTATTCCACTTAGAAGCTATGCAGGGGTTGCGCAAAAGCCTCAAGGAGGCATATCGATTCAGCTGAGGAGACGGTTGATTCAGCTGTTGTAAGTCGAGATTCCCATTACCAAGCCTAGAGAGTCACTTCCAAAGGTAGAGTTAGCGAGGACATCAGATTCTAAGTAGTTCTGGAGGTAGAACAATTAAAGCCTGTGCAAGCATTGCATAAAGGTTCATGAAGGGGCGATTCAAGTAGAAGCTAGTTTTTCCAGATTTCGGACCCAGGATCAGGTGTGGAGTTGAGGTATTTAACTCACAAATATTTTGGCCAGATATTTGTTGTCCGATTACCAGTTTGGGCAGCCAAATATTGCACTCAAATTTCACTGCAGCAGAATAGAATAAACCATGATTTGTTGCACCAATTTTCCCACGTTGGCTTTTTTCGAGGACATTTGTCCAAAAAACGGTGTCATTTTATCGTGTGTGCCCAATGTTGCACAAAGCGGGGACAAAATGGGGACTTTTTTTGGAAGCGGGGATGCGGAAGCATTATTTTCCAAAAATCTAGGAAGCGAAGCATCTACTATATATATATAATTTTTTTTATATATTTTTTGCATTTATTAAAAAAACATCCAAAATACCATATTAGTTGTAGAAGACATGAAAACATGCATATTTTTACATCAATCAAGATAGATATGGCATCCGTTGTACATCAATGATTAACTATTCCAACATCAACCATCTACAATCTAGATTCCTCTTCTCTTGTCTAGCCTTTGCCTCTAGTTCAGTTCTATAAGGATTTTAGTTAACATTGCCTAATTTTGATCAAACAGCTTAATCCAAGCCTTATAATATGGTAGAGAAAGCTTAACATGCCTGATCAATGATTTTGACTTGAGTGAAGGGTACATAATTGCTAGGGTCATGACAAAGGAGTTCAACAATAAATAACACCAACACTGGGGTACATATAGGGCTTGTTGCTCTTGATTAAATGCCAATCACATGCCCTCATACATGATATAATCCAATGAAACGTCACAATCCCATTAATCCTGGAAACTATTAAGTTAGTGATGTAAATCAAGTTTTGTTTCTGAAAAATAAGCTGAAGGATATTAAGAAGGGCAAGGACGAGGATATTCAATCCTATTTCTTAAGGATCACTGAGATCAAGAATGATCTCCTATCGATTGGAGAAGTCATTGCTAAGAGGGAACTAACTATCACTACTCTAGGAGGGCTCCCATCCGAATGGTATGTATTTAGAACCACTCTTCTCAACAACGATCGAATTCTGGGATTTGAGGAATTGATGGCAAGATGCATTCAAGAAGAGACAAGGATGGTGGAGCAAGAAATGCCTTCAAGCAAAGGCAACCCCACTGCTTTCTCCTCTCAAGCTCAAAGGAGAAATAATTCTGGGTCTAATTTCAAAGGAAAGGCTAGATCGAAGGGTGGAAGAAAGGGAAGATACTTCGCTTGTAATAAATTTGGCCACTATGCGAGGGAGTGTCCAAATAGGAAGGACACATCTCATGACGATGATCAAAATCACTCTTGGGGCAACTCCAACCATAATCAAAGGAATGGCAGGTTCAATGGCTAAAGTAAGAGGAATGCCGAAAATCAAGGAAGTGGCCAACCCTCCAAGAAAGCAAGGATATCTAGGTATGAATAAAATGTTGTTAACAATAAGCAAGATGAAGATTATTTGATATCGGCCCTCTCCACTACCTCTCCTCCAGACTCATTGGGCAATTGGCTTATTGATAATGGTGCCTCAAGGCACTTCACTAGTTACAAGGAAGCTCTCCCTAATCTAATAGAGAAGGAGACAAACTTGGAGATTATTCTTGGACACAATTTCACCTATCCCTTAAAGGGTGTAGGGAATGTTACTCTTCAATTAAATCAGGGTAACACAATTCATTTGCAAGAAGTCCTATATGTACCTGATCTGAAGAAGAACCTGGTGTCCTTGGACACAATTTCACCTATCCCTTAAAGGGTGTAGGGAATGTTACTCTTCAATTAAATCAGGGTAACACAATTCATTTGCAAGAAGTCCTATTTGTACCTGATCTGAAGAAGAACCTGGTGTCCATTTCGGCAATGGAAGACAAAGGCTACAAGGTGGCCTTCATCGATGGCAAGGTACGTGTGTGGAAAAAGAATTTTAAAGATGCTTTCACTCTTGTGTTTCGATTTGACTCTTTATATCAAGTTGGAGGAAGTTCGTTGGGAGTCATGTCTTGCGACACATCTCTCCAGTCTTAACTATGGCACTGGAGGTTTGCCCACCTTCATTATAAGGCTCTACCCGATGTGAGACAAATGGTGACAAGGATGCCCGAGTTCAAAATAGATGATGAAGGTCTATGTTCAGGATGTGCCGAAGGAAAGCTCAAAAGAGAACCATTCCCCTCAAGCCATAGCAAGACCACCGACATTTTGCAGTTGGTTCACTCCAACATATCTTGTATGATGCCTGTGAATTATTTGGGAGGATACTTATATTATCTCAATTTTATAGATGACTATTCTCGCAAGACTTGGATATACTTCTTGAAAAAGAAGGATGAAGTGTTCTCCTGGTTCTGTCACTTCAAAACCTTGATTGAGAATCAAACCGAGAAGAGGATCAAGATCTTAAGAACTGAAAATGGGACTGGATATGAATCAAATGAGTTCCATGACTTTTGCAAAGAGGCTAGCATTAAGAGGGAGACCACAACACCATACACTCCTAAGCAGAATGGTGTGGCGGAAAGGAAAAATCATACGATTGTGGAAGTTGTTCGTGCCATGCTCCATGATCAAAGGCTTCTGAAGTTTCTATGGGCCGAAGCTGCGAATATCGTCGTATATGTTCAAAACTGAAGTCCTCATCAAGCATTAGATTCCAAGACTCCCGAAGAGATGTTCACTGGTAAGAAACCTAATGTCTCTCATTTTAGAATCTTTGGAGGTCCCGTATATTTTCATGTGCCGAAAGAGAAAAGAAGCAAATTGGGTGCATCTAGAAAGAAGGGAATCTTCGTGGGCTATAGAAAATTCTAAGGGCTATAGAATCTATGTGGCTGGTCAAAGGGAAGTCGGGATTAGTCATGATGTCACCTATGACGAAGATATGGCTCTTAGCAAGGTTGACAATCTTCCTATTCTAAGGAAAACTAAAAAAGCTGACACTAGGAAGCCGGATGAAAAGGAAGATGAGATGATGCCCGATGTGGAAGAACCTATGGATCCTATTGATCCCCCTCTGCAAGAGCCTTCCTCTTCTAGGAAGAGGCCCTCATGGCTTAGCGGGACACTTGATGATGTCGAAGGACATATTGCACCCACAGGGACTTTCCATGAAAGTAAGAAGCCGACCAAGTATCAGGGATACTTGACCATTATGAGCACCATCATTCAAAATGAACCTTCATCGTTCGAAGAAGCCGTGAAGCATCAAGTATGGAAGGATGCTATGAATGAGGAATACGAGTCTGTCATGAAGAACGATGTCTGGGATGCGGTCCCCAGACCCTAGGATAAAACAGTTGTCACCTCGAAGTGGCTTTACAAAATAAAGCATGGAGCTGATGGGAGTGCTGAAAAATATAAGGCTCGCTTTGTTTCTCGAGGCTTCTCTCAAAAAGGTGTAGATTATGACGAGATATTTGCACCTATTGCCCGATACACCACCATCCACTCGATCATAGCCCTTGCTGCTTCACAAAGATGGAACCTACATCAGATGGATGTCAAGACCGCATTCTTGCATAGTTTGATTAAAGAGGAAGTCGATGTGGAACAACCCGAGGGGTTTGAGATTCATAATCAAGAATCTCACATATGTAGGTTGTTGAAGAGAGCTCTCTATGGGCTTAAGAAAGCACCCCGAGCTTGATATGAGAGGATCGATAGCTACTTGATGAAGCTGGGATTTACTAAGAGTGAAGTCAATCCAAACCTTTACTTTAAGGTTGAGGATGATAAGCCTCTCATATTGGTGTTGTATGTTGACGACCTCTTTCTGATAGGTGCAGACCCTCTCATTCACAAATGTAAGAGGGAGTTGGCTTCTGAATTTGAGATGACGAACCTAGGACTGATGCACTATTTCCTAGGGCTGGAGGTCTGGCAGAAGCCAAGAGAGATTTTCAGATCTCAAGGAAAATACGTGGTGAAGATACTGGAGAGATTCGGTATGGTGGACTGCAAGCCTGTGACTACCCCGATGGAGCTTAACTTCAAGAAGTTATGCAGTAGTGCTGTCGGACCTACTTTGGGAAATGCTTTTGAGTATCGTCAACATATAGGAGCATTGATGTTCTTGGTGAACTCCCGTCCGGATATATGTTTTGCAGTCAACACGTTGAGCCAATATATGGTTGAGCCTCATCACTCACATTGGATTGGTGCCAAGAATCTTCTAAGATATCTTCGGGGTACAATCACTCATGGGTTGAGATACACTGCCAGAGATGTGAGGCTACATGGATATTCCGATGTTGATTGGGCAGACAGTGTGGTAGACCGAAGGAGCACTTTCCGGTGTTGTTTCTCTTTGGGTTCTGCCTCGATCTCTTGGATGAGTAGGAAGCAGAAGCCAGTGGCTTTGAGCACCACTGAGGCAGAGTACATTGCTGCGAGTATGGCCTCCTGTGAGGCTATCTGGTTGAGGAAGCTCTTCAGTGAGCTATTTGGACATATGCTGGACACTATCGTGATCCTATGTGACAACCACAGTGGGATTTGTTTATTAGAGAATCTCGTATTTCATGATCACTCCAAACACATCAATATCAGGTACCACTTTATCCGAGCTATGGTACAGCGAGGAGCAATAAGGATCCATCATATTGGGACAGATGAGCAGGTCGCCAACATTCTGATGAAACCCCTGGGAAAGGTCAAATTCTTGACTTTCCGAGAACGACTAGGAGTTGTTGAGAGACCCTCTTATGAGGGTCTTGTATGATGCATACATTGAGCTCTGGGAGCTCCGAGGGGTTTGGGGTACTTCTTGGAGCGACTAGCTACCACAGGGTGACTCACCCTCCCCTAGTGGTGCGTTGTGTACAGGGTGAATGTGTCAACCTTCCCCTGTGATACCCCGTGGCGACATGTAGGTAGGATGAGTGGTTCATCCTTCTCCTGCCGAAACATCCTACCCATGCAGTCTGGGACTCATGGGAAGTACCTCTCATCTAGCCAATGATTAGGGAAATGAGGATAGGGACCATAGTAGTATTGATGGACGCATCGTGTATCTACCGTACTCCCTATGCTAGGATGACATTGATCTGGGATCAATTGGAACTGACTTCGGGTCAGTAAGAGTGATATAACTCACTCTCTTTTGGAACTGATTTGGGATCAATAAGAGTGGTATGACACACTCTTTGGGACTAACTTCAGGTCAGTGAGAGCGCTATTGAGCACTCTCTTTTATCTAGGACTGACTTCGGGTCAGTAGAGGATGGTATGATACATCCTCGATCATTTCTTCTTTTTCATAGTTCAACAGAGTAGAGAAGTGCAGGGAAGTGCAATTGATGGCAGAGATAGTACCGACAGACAAATAGATTAGCAGATGGAGTTCTCCCTAGTTGAGAGGGAGTGTTAAAATTGGCAATTAGGGCCAAACTCCATGTGTGTCATCTTATTTATGGCAGCTGATATTTTTCTTGGATTCCTCTCATCAAAAGGTGTAGGATTGATCTAACGATCATCCGATTCCGACATCTATTCATGGAGATATGAATTTATTTATATCTCTTGACAATTTGTCAAGGTCGGCCAACAAGCTAAAGTGCGTGGCACAACCGACTTAGGGCTGAATGTGAAGGACACAGATCTGTTTTATGCATGTGTTGACCAGCATAGAGGAAGGCTTGACTACATTCTTGGGTTGGGCATCCTCTCCTAGGCTAGCCGCATTGCTGGGTAGCCAAACGTTGGCCTGTTTGACCACGGATTTGACCAGCATTGACTGGTTAGGGCTGACCATATAGCTGCAGTGCGTTGAGTGTTGTTTGACCACATTTTGTGGACTGTTTTGGGCTGCTTACTATTGCTATTGTTGGTCAAGTTCTCCTAGGTTGACTTGAGGTCAAATTGGAGTTGTTTTGACCAGCTTTGACTTTGTTGGTTGTTGTTGTATTACTACTAATATAAAATCACAGATTTGTGATATTGTACTATCTCTCTCTCTGCTGAATTATTGAAGAATATAGAAGAATTGATCAAAGAGTTTCCCTACATTGGGGTTTGTCCCTGGCTAGCCGCCACATCTTGTGTCTCTTGTCTTGGCTTGTCTTCTGTCGATTTTATTTATGTTTTATCAGCATTTCACTTACATGTTAATGTGATTTCTGTACTAAGAATTGACATTGGTCTAATAAGAAGAATTGAAGTAAATTGCTCTAAGCATAGAACATACCATAACTTAACACCCTTGCAGCCACCAGATAGCTCAATGTGCCATTGTCTCCGGCCCCTGAGCCAACCATGTGGTCCCTCAACCACTTGTCATGAATGTATGTTTGAAGGTGGGCCTCTTGACCCCAACGGTATAGCTTTTGATTGGTATAGTTGAGTAATTTTTCTTACTTGTCATGGCCACTTTTGGGCATGAATTGGTGGGGGGATTTGGCAGAAAGAGTGGGTTAGGTTTGTCTTGTCTCCACAACCCAATTTCATGGTTACTCTTGTATCCTAGTCCTATGGGATCTCCTTTATTGGCCATTAGCTTTAGGGTTGGCCCTACATGGCAAATCCCGATTTTGGTTGCGTGGTCTTGCTTCTTGATACTACCTACATCACTCCCCTTCCACTCATTTTACCTCATTCATCTATTTTTCCCATCTGGGTCCACATGTGTCCACTAGGTCCACATAGGGTTAGCCTCCACTTCCCCTTGTCCACACCATGTGTTGGGCTTGGAACGATGCCCCGGAGGTTGATGCAGCTAAAAAGAAAAGAAAAAACATAATTTGGCCACTCTAAATAGGAAATGTACCACAAGATGCAATGCCCGAGACATACAAATTTAGCACGTGGGAAAAAGCCAGACGTGAGCTCTACCCCTTATCCATGGCTCATCACCCTGGTTGAGCTTCTCTGGATTGGTGCCTAAAATCTTCTGAGATATCTTCAGGGCACAATCTCTCATGTATTGAGATACAATGCCAGAAATATTTCAAACGCTGAGTGGGCAGACAGTGTGGAGGATCACTAGAGCACTTCTCGGTGCTGGTTCTCCTTGGGATCTGCTTCGATATCTTGGCTAAGCAGGAAGCAGATGTCGGTGGCTTTGAGCACCGCCGAGGCAGAGTATATTGCTGCTAGCATGGCTACCTGAGAGGTAGTCTGGTTACAAAAGCTCTTCAATGAGATGTTTGGATACCACTATGTAGCAGGATGATTAGTTCTCTTGTGAGGTCTGGATGATGTGTTCTCCATGACGATTATGTAGCAGGATGATTAGTTCTCCTATGAGGTCTGGATGATGTGTTCTCCATGACGACTATGTAGCAGGATGATTAGTTCTCCTGTGAGGTCAGGATGATATGTTCTCCATGACGATTATGTAGCAGGATGATTAGTTCTACTGTGAGGTCTGGATGATGTGTTCTCCATGAGGATTATGTAGCAGGATGATTAGCTCTCCTGTGAGGCCTGGATGATGCGTTCTCCATGGCGATTATGTAGTAGGATGATAATTTCTCCTGTGAGGACAGGATTGATTAGTTCTCCTATCGAAGCATCCTACCCATGCAGTCTAGGACTCATGGGAAGTACCTCTCATCTGATCAATGAGCAGGGAAATGAGGATAGGAACCATAGTAGTACCAATGGACGCATCGCTATATCTACCGTACTCCCTATGCTAGGATGACCTTCATTGATCTACGATCAATAATACTGGTCTGGGACAAATTGTAGGAGTTGTACCCACTATGACGTTGACTTTGGGTCGGTTGAGACTGGTCTGGGACTAGTGGTACATACTCTAAGACTGACTTTGGGTCAGTGGAGGACTGGTCTGGGACCAGTGCGAGTGGTACATACTACATACTATGACGCTGACTTCGGGTCGATTGAGACTGGTCTAGGACCAGTGATACACACTTTGAGACTGATGATACTGGTCTGGGACCAGTAGTAGGAGTGGTACCCACTATGACGCTGACTTTGGGTCGGTTGAGACTAGTTTGCAACCAGTGGTACGCACTCTGAGACTGACTTCGGGTCAGTGGAGAATGGTATGAGACATTCTCGATCAATTCTTCTTCTTCATGGTTCAGCAGAGCTGAGCAGAGCAGTGCAGGTCACTAATGGCAAACATAGGACAGTCGGACATATGGATTAGCAGATGGAGTTCTCCCTAGTTAAGAGGGAGTGTTAAAATTGGAAACTAGGGCCAAACTCCATGTGGGTCAGCTTATTTATGGCAGCTGATATTTTTATTGGATCCCTCTCATCGAGAGGTGTAGGATTGATCTAAAGATCATCCGATTCCGATAAGTATTTATGGAGATATGAATTTATTTTGATTATGGAATTATTATCAAGCTGACCAGCAACTTGAGTAGGTTCAAAGCCCAATAGACATGCCTACTCATCATCTACGTTTTAGTATAAATATAGAGGACATGAAGTCATTTGAAATACATACATACTCTTCATGTGTGGTCTCCTCCTCTCCACGTCTTTGGGTTTTGGTGAAGGAGAGACACAATGAAGATACGTTGGCCTAAAGGTGATGCCCTAGCTGTAGATGAAGCCCTCGCTGCAGTCACAAAAGAGGTATAGAAGGAGCCTTACCGTAGGTCCTATTTATAGCCCTATATCCACAAACAAAGAAGGCTTCTATACGCTGCACAGAGGACTAAATAGACCTAATTTATCCACAGTTATGGAGTCCTTATCCGCTGTACAAGAGGCCCATACACGCAGTCAAGGAAGAGATGTATACATAGTCCATGGAGGGATCTAAGCCACAGTTAATGATGCGGGAGCAACCAGCAACAAAGCAGAGCAGAGCCTACGTGGACAACAAAGCTGAATCGAAGGAGAAAAATAGGAAAATCTACCTTAAATCAGAACTAAAGCGGATTTAAAGCAGATAAATTTAAAGTAGCTTTAAAGCGGATATGTCTTGAGGAGACTTGCTATTGATAACAGCCATGCACGCTTTTTGGAAAGCTTTCATTATAGAAAAACTAGGAGAAGATCTGATCGATTCTACCTAATGCATCTTATATAAATGTAATGTGATAGGGTGTGAGAGATATCTGTTCTGTGAGAAATTTTGTGAGGGTCAAAATGTAGCCGAGCATGAGCTCGTGTTAAGGCTGAAATGCCTTAGTATGTAACTGTTCTATATAATATATATAATCATGTTCTAGTGTATGTTGTGTATGCTTATGTGTGTTTTATAGATGCTGTGTGTGCGCTATCTTTATAGCAATTGTATTGTATGCCTGTGGATTTTTATAACTACTGTGTGTTCTAAATTCCAATTGAAAAACTGGTAGAACTGTGTGGATTTGATGGACAGCTCGGATATAAAATTTGTTTTGGTATTGAAAACGACAGGACTGCAGGAGTATGCGGTCTCGTATGGATAACATAACCGTTGCTGTGGAATTGTATTGACAACACCGTAGCCTTTTTGAACTTTATTTGGTTAAATCGCTACTCAGATTAGTTTCATAATCTAGATGCCCCAGAATTTGATAAGTTGAGTGGCTAAGTTAAAGGTTGCGAAATTCGGTTGAGCAGGGGAGAAAAAGGAATCTAAAATCTGAACAGTCAAACGCGGATAAGCTTAAAGTCAGATCTTGATACAAGTTGCACAATGGCACCGGGGAAGAAAATTCCGAAGCTGGAATTCAAGTCTGCAGATGGTGCATGGTACGTTGTGGCCATTGAGCTCATAGGTCCACATCTCAAGGTTCATTACGAAGAGTTCGATGAAGACGACGACGAGAATTTGCGCTGGGAAAAAGAGTTCAAAACTGTTGATGACGTGAGGTCGCGGTTGCGATTCTCATCGAATCAACTTCAAGATCAACATTGTGAAATACTGAAAGAGGGGTTGAAAGGGCTGGTTAGATAGAAGATCTCTGTCTGAGAAGTTTTAAGAATGCTTCCGTCGAGGCTTCGTGGGCCCATAAACCACAGGTCCAGGATCAAGAGTTTCAAAGGAATTGGGATTTTGGGCAAACCCCAAATTCTCAATTTCATCAAGTGGTATCAGAGCAGTAAGATTCTGCGGAAGGAGGTAGCATCAGAGGAAGGTGAGAAGATTGCAATAGCCTAGAGCGGTTACCAAAAGACCAAGTCCAGAGGAGAGCTTGGTGAGGTAAGAGGCAGCAAGGAGGACTTGCTGTTGCAGAGGTTGATTGCAGCTCACAAGTTGAAGATATTACGAAGACCAGAAGCATATGACCAGGAGGTCATAAATTTTTGTGCCTCAAGAGTCTGATGCGGGAGCAACCAGCAACAAAGCAGAGCAAAGCCTACGTGGACAGCAAAGCTGAATCGAAGGAGAAAAATAGAAAAATCTACCTTAAATCAGAACTAAAGCGGATTTAAAGCGGATAAATTTAAAGTAGCTTTAAAGCGGATATGTCTTGAGGAGACTTGCTATTGATAACAGCCATGCACGTTTTTTGGAAAGCTTTCATTATAGAAAAACTAGGAGAAGATCTGATCGATTCTACCTAATGCATCTTATATAAATGTAATGTGATAGGGTGTGAGAGATATCTGTTCTGTGAGAAATTTTGTGAGGGTCAAAATGTAGCCGAGCATGAGCTCGTGTTAAGGCTAAAATGCCTTAGTATGTAACTGTTCTATATAATATATATAATCATGTTCTAGTGTATGTTGTGTATGCTTATGTGCGTTTTATAGATGCTGTGTGTGCGCTATCTTTATAGCAATTGTATTGTATGCCTGTGGATTTTTATAACTACTGTGCGTTCTGAATTCCAATTGAAAAACTGGTAGAACTGTGTGGATTTGATGGACAGCTCGGATATAAAATTTGTTTTGGTATTGAAAACGACAGGACTGCAGGAGTATGCGGTCTCGTATGGATAACAGAACCGTTGTTGTGGAATTGTATTGACAACACCGTAGCCTTTTTGAACTTTATTTGGTTAAATCGCTACTCGGATTAGTTTCATAATCCAGATGCCCCATAATTTGATAAGTTGAGCGGCTAAGTTAAAGGTTGCGAAATTCGGTTGAACAGGGGAGAAAAAGGAATCTAAAATCTGAACAGTCAAACGTGGATAAGCTTAAAGTCAGATCTTGATACAAGTTGCACAATGGCACCGGGGAAGAAAATTCTGAAGCTGGAATTCAAGTCTGCAGATGGTGCATGGTACGTTGTGGCCATTGAGCTCATAGGTCCGCATCTCAAGGTTCATTACGAAGAGTTCGATGAAGACGACGATGAGAATCTGCGCTGGGAAAAAGAGTTCAAAACTGTTGATGACGTGAGGTCGCGGTTGCGATTCTCATCGAATCAACTTCAAGATCAACATTGTGAAATACTGAAAGAGGGGTTGAAAGGGCTGGTTAGATAGAAGATCTCTGTCTGAGAAGTTTTAAGAATGCTTCCGTCGAGGCTTCGTGGGCCCATAAACCACAGGTCCAGGATCAAGAGTTTCAAAGGAATTGGGATTTTGGGCAAACCCCAAATTCTCATTTTCATCAAGTGGTATCAGAGCAATAAGATTCTGCGGAAGGAGGTAGCAGCAGAGGAAGGTGAGAAGATTGCAATAGCCTAGAGCGGTTACCAAAAGACCATCCAGAGGAGAGCTTGGTGAGTTAAGAGGCAGCAAGGAGGACTTGCTGTTGCAGAGGTTGATTGCAGCTCACAAGTTGAAGATATTACGAAGACCAGAAGCATATGACCAGGAGGTCATAAATTTTTGTGCCTCGGGAGTCTGATGCGGGAGCAACCAGCAACAAAGCAGAGCAAAGCCTACGTGGACAGCAAAGCTGAATCGAAGGAGAAAAATAGAAAAATCTACCTTAAATCAGAACTAAAGCGGATTTAAAGCGGATAAATTTAAAGTAGCTTTAAAGCGGATATGTCTTGAGGAGACTTGCTATTGATAACAGCCATGCACGTTTTTTGGAAAGCTTTCATTATAGAAAAACTAGGAGAAGATCTGATCGATTCTACCTAATGCATCTTATATAAATGTAATGTGATAGGGTGTGAGAGATATCTGTTCTGTGAGAAATTTTGTGAGGGTCAAAATGTAGCCGAGCATGAGCTCGTGTTAAGGCTAAAATGCCTTAGTATGTAACTGTTCTATATAATATATATAATCATGTTCTAGTGTATGTTGTGTATGCTTATGTGCGTTTTATAGATGCTGTGTGTGCGCTATCTTTATAGCAATTGTATTGTATGCCTGTGGATTTTTATAACTACTGTGCGTTCTGAATTCCAATTGAAAAACTGGTAGAACTGTGTGGATTTGATGGACAGCTCGGATATAAAATTTGTTTTGGTATTGAAAACGACAGGACTGCAGGAGTATGCGGTCTCGTATGGATAACAGAACCGTTGTTGTGGAATTGTATTGACAACACCGTAGCCTTTTTGAACTTTATTTGGTTAAATCGCTACTCGGATTAGTTTCATAATCCAGATGCCCCATAATTTGATAAGTTGAGCGGCTAAGTTAAAGGTTGCGAAATTCGGTTGAACAGGGGAGAAAAAGGAATCTAAAATCTGAACAGTCAAACGTGGATAAGCTTAAAGTCAGATCTTGATACAAGTTGCACAATGGCACCGGGGAAGAAAATTCTGAAGCTGGAATTCAAGTCTGCAGATGGTGCATGGTACGTTGTGGCCATTGAGCTCATAGGTCCGCATCTCAAGGTTCATTACGAAGAGTTCGATGAAGACGACGATGAGAATCTGCGCTGGGAAAAAGAGTTCAAAACTGTTGATGACGTGAGGTCGCGGTTGCGATTCTCATCGAATCAACTTCAAGATCAACATTGTGAAATACTGAAAGAGGGGTTGAAAGGGCTGGTTAGATAGAAGATCTCTGTCTGAGAAGTTTTAAGAATGCTTCCGTCGAGGCTTCGTGGGCCCATAAACCACAGGTCCAGGATCAAGAGTTTCAAAGGAATTGGGATTTTGGGCAAACCCCAAATTCTCATTTTCATCAGGTAAGGAGGGTGCTATAAGCAGTTGAAGGTGGCTCCAAACAGCATTATTTAAATATGCACTAAGACACAGTCATTAAAGGCCTCAATCCGCAGTTGAGGAGGACTCTTCGAGGTAGGCTGTTTTCAGGAGAAAAGTAGTTGCTTGTTGTCCTGAAAGAAGCCTTGCACAGTCATCTAGCCACTTGTTGTAAGTAACAGCATGGTCATGTTTTGGTATAATATGCTAGGCAAAAGTATCCAATGAAGTGAAGCTATGAGGTTGTCGTTTGATGGTTGAATGAGACCTATTGGGAGAATAGATTGCTACAGCCAGCTGCTTTGCTAGGCTGCAAGCCATAGCAAGCAACTAAGGCTGTTCCATGGGAATAGTGCAGCATGCAGGTGGCAGTATGGATTAGGAGGGGCTCTCCTAGATGGTCTGCAGCGCTTGAAGGACTCAGTTACCTAATAGCTTGGGAGTAGCACAGTGATGAGAACAACTCAGTGATGATGAGTGCAGTGAAGTGCAGCACAGTGATGATGAATGGTTTGATGAATGCAACATACTATGATAGGTGAAGCAGTCACCTTGGAGAATCAGGTGAAGCAATATGTCTTCAACTGATCTCATGAAGATATCAAAAGTCAAAGTGTTGACTTCTATTGTAAATGTACTATCTCTCTCTCACTTTCTCTGCTGAACTTTGAAGAACATAAAAGAATAATTGATCAAGGGTTTCCCCACATTGGGGTTTGTCCCTGGCTAGCGCCACATCTTGTGTCCTCTTGTCTTGGCTTGTC
>APFE030408581.1:68623-104175 GCA_000404065.3 Pinus taeda
CCTCTTGTCTTGGCTTGTCTTCTGCGATTTATATTTATGTTCTATCTGCAATTTACTTTAATGCTGATGTGATTGCTAGCTGTGAAAATTTAAATAAATTGCTCTAGCATAGAACATACCTAAAATTAACACACCTCAAGGATCCTGCCCCTCTATAGCTCTTTCGAACTACAACTCTAAATCACCCCACCTCCCTCCTAGAGATGTGGCTTCCATCTCTGCCAAATGAATGTCGAACTGGTTCTCTTCTCCCTCTTTCGCTGCTGCCCCAGCAAAACTCGGATCTGGATTTCTTCGATGCTAGAAATCCTCTAAGGAACAAGCTCCTCTAGACTCCCTCCGAGTCCTAATTTCCTTCACAGAAATCCTCCAGCCAATTGTCAAACTGCTCCTCTCCAATCCTCCTTGCAACTCCAACTCAGATCTGGATTTCTTGGCTAGAAATTCGTCGATAGCGTCTCCCTCTACCTTGATTCTATCGCCTTAGGTACTGTTCTACACCAACAGAAACAACAACCCACCAGCTTCTCAATCACAATCCGCCCACTGCTCCCCAAGCCCCGGCGACTGAAGAAACTGAGCCTTTTAGCCTCTGTGCAATCCCAACAACGACAAAATCTGCTCCTCTACAACGTCAATACTTCTTGGCTGAGAAAGATGACTGGGCACTGCGTAGGTCTGATCTACCCCTCTCTGCCTCTTCGCTGACCCTCCTCCTGGCTTGAAATGATGACGCATGCCCTCTGCGTCACTTCTTCCTCAGTCCTCCTGTGATCTGTACTACTCTGATACAATGTTGAAATTTCTAAGTCTGACACATTAGAAATCCCTACTGCATCATTTGGTTCATTATCTCCTACTTGTTCTTTCCATTAACAAGTTATTTATAAATATAAATACTGAAATAAACACAAATGCGACCTTAACACATATACAAATCAACAACTGAAATAAATGAGACAATCATACAAGGGACACCGTTATTTTTGGACAATCATCCCTTGAAGAACCCAATGTGACAAAATCGGTGCAGCAGATATGAGGGTTTTACTATTATGTAGTTTTTTGAATACAACTAGGGTGTCAGAAATGGCTCACCCTTTAGAGAATTTCCTTGGCAAAAGTACCTCTCCTCGGAGACAGATATTCTGACTGATCAGCAATTGGATGATTGATCCCACAACAACTTCGACAGTTCCTTAGCTAGACAACGAAAGTTGCTCCAAGCTTCTCTCTGGAAGTGTGTCACCCTCCAAGGACTATGTCACCCTCTTCTGTTCTACATCTGCCTCTCAGCTCCCAGTCTGCCCCACAAAAGTTCCTCAGTGCTACCTCTTTAGCCTAGCGTCAACTCTGCTAGCCTCTGTTGCTTCTGCGTCCACCTCGTGGCCCTCTGCGTCACCTGCGCTGACCTCCTCAGCGTCTGCATCGGTCCTGGCTTCCTTTGCGTCAGCCTTCCAAGGCTCTGCATTGTCTCTCTGGCACTTTCTTTGCCTCTCTGATATGTATTCTCAGCCTTCTATTGAACTGCCCCACGCTGCAACAGATCACTAACTCGATTTCTCCGCAAACACTGCCCTAGAAAATCAAATTTTTGATCAACTTGATGTGTCCCCAACTGACCCTCAAGCCTGCTCTTATACTTTTCCTATTGAGTCTTCAATGGTCGAGATTAAGTCCCTAATCAATGGCTAAGATTAGATTTGGCTTGATCCATGTCATTTAAAACATTCTCACCCTGTTTTATATTAATACTCATTATTTTTTTAATTTTCAATGGCTAAGATTAGATTTGGCTTGATCCATGTCATTTAAAACATTCTCACCCTGTTTTATATTAATACCCATTATTTTTTAAATTTTCCTAAGTTTAGACTTAGGAACCCCATTAAAAATATTAATTATTTTAATATCTCTCCAACTGGGTGGAATTTCCCCAAACCATTGCTGGGTCATGGAGATCTTATGTGCCTTAGCCTCTCCACCAATTTTCATGGCTAGATCACTTCCGATGCTACGAAAAATCAACACTCCCTCTCAATGAGGAATGTGCTCTAGTAATGCTTCACAATGGAAACATCACACTAATCCTCCGCACCGGTACTTGTGCTGATGCTTGGCCTGCTGCCTCACATCATCTGCACTACTGCTTCCTGTACTGTTGCCCATGACACTGCCACTGCCACTGCGGCATATGTACTGCAGCTCCCTCTCAATATGCTGCCCATGCTACCCCTAACACTGCCACTGCTAACTGTTGCACTGCAACTCAGTTACCGAGAACTAAGTCACTGATCTACGCAAATACTGACATCCCATTAAAAATATTAATTATTTTAATATCTCTCCGACCGGGTGGAATTTCCCCAAACCATTTCTAGTTCTTGAAGATCTTATGTGTCTTAGCCTCTCCACCAATTTTCATGATGAAGCAATATTAGGATGAAGTCATGATGGGCTACTAGGTCCAAACATATAACCTAACAAGTACGATGGAGCATCCATGAGAAGTGCATCATATCTCTGAAATCCGCAGGCAAGGAGGACAAAGTAAGACGAAGAAAAGATGAGAAAGAGGGCTACAAGGGCAGCCAAGAAAGAAGGTGAAACAGAGAAGAATAAAAGACTGTCTATAGGGCATACACACAGTCACACGTGCGAAGAAGTAAGGGCTGCCTGTGGCTACAACTACAGTAAGGTGCAGGTCATTATATCTCACAATTTTCGGGTACAAATTAGGCCTACAAGGCTTCTCTCATCAGCGAGAAAAGGAGGAAGAACCAGCGAGAATAGGACTGCTCTAGGGTTCTTGCTGTCCACACATGCGAGGATTTCAGAGGTAAGTTGTTACAGATTAATAGCAGTTTAAAGGCAGCACTTTGAAGGGTATCATTTGGATGTAGAGAAAGGTCTACAAGGTCTCCAAGATAAGCAAAGAAGGACCTCCTTACGCGAAGAAGAGGAGCCCTAATATTCTAAGGTTTATTAACCTAGAAGACAAAAGTACTGGAAGACAAAGTGCCGGAAGAAAAGCCGGAAGATATGCTGGAAGTGACAGTGCAAAAAGAGAAAGGATTTGACTCATGCTTGGAGGACATCCTAGTCAAGGGTCTAGGGTTTGGCAGTTGTTCAAATAAGAAGCTTTAATAAAAGAAAACTTACAAAGGGTTTACCTCTCAAGAGTGGAGAGGGTTTGTCCTTGGCAGAGAGCCAAATTTGTGTTCTTGTTATTTTGTTTTGGTAGCAGTTTGATGAAGCACACACATATGCATTAATAATAAGAAGAAGAAGTATAAGCTAACTAAGAAAAAGTAAAAAGACTTCACAAATTGTTATCAAGTCACAGAGAATCATCTCAACACTACTTTGCCCTAGATTCTCTAACAGATTTTTGGTTTTTCTACTTCCACATCTCTACAAAACTTTACTGCAGATCTGAAGTGAATTAACATAAATTGACACCAGATTTGAGTTAATTCAATATATTTAAGTGTGTATCTGATTTATATGTGCTGTCCAACTAATTTCTTAGCAGAAACCTGCCCTGAAATAAATATAACAGTAAGTGAAGCGTGCAGATTTGAAGTGTTTGTGCAGATTGAAGTGTTTGTGCAGTGTTTACTTAAATATTTCCATCTCAAATCCATGGGAACCCCTCCTAAGGTGAGGTGATCCACACTTTCTATCCATTCAATCTCTCCCATTTTCAAGTGATAACAGATACCAAAACAGACGCAAGTGGATAAAAACACTTTATTAAGTTCTCAAGTTAATATATTTAACCCTAACACAAATGTACTTAAGCTATATACGGAATACACTCAAAACATTTTGCATAATGCCCATTGACAAAACAGTTCAGTTATTTTCTCCTTAAGAAAGACTAATCACCATATATATGTACCTGGGAAAAGAAAACTGTATGTTATAGCACAAACAACTCATGAAGAGATTAAAATCACAGAATACCTTTGCAACAATCATACTTACCAATGCGGGGACATGAATGATATTCAATTTTTTAGTTATGCATTCCAACAAATTATCATCATTCATTGTTGACAAGAATACTCGTTTCTTATCATGTTCTGTTGATTCGCCTTGCCCTATAGCCTACAGAAAACCCCACGAAAGACTGTTAGAATGCATACACAAAGAAACAATTTTATACATTTTACCTTGTATGATCTTTGAAAGAAAAAGCAACCCGACATATCTTTGGATGGAAAGCACCATTAAATATTCTATTACTCATAAATAGAGGCCTGTCTAGAATTTCTCTTAAATGCAAGATGGCCTAAAATATTTGAGAAGCTTTACCGTGTCCGCAGGACGATAAAACCATTGAGCACTAAACCAACAATTCCCATCAACACCCTCGAATAATTCAAGTATTCTTCCAATATAGTCAGGACCATTATCAGCCTGTAAGGAGCATTGTTGCTAAGCATCTTAAAACAATACCAACATACAGAAAACAAAAACAAAACAAAGCCAATAAATTAGAACAAAATAGTTCTTTCTTGATTTCTAAAAAGAATAGCAATGAATCTATCCAACCAAAAGCTCCTCATAAGTGTTTTGGCATCTTCCGCTAGAATAAAAACTTACTAATACAAAAGAAATCTTCACCAAAGCTTCTCTGTAGTTATCTTAGAACCAAAAGAATCACATTGATAAATCCAGTTACGACAACAAATGAACAAAATAATTGATATCTATACACAATGTTTATCTATAATTATTGCGTAAAGTTGACAACTAGTTATATTGTTGAATAAGATCACAACAGCAATTGGATTCACATAAAAGACTCGTCAACACTACAATATTGATTCACAAGATCACAACAGCAATTGGATTCACATAAAAGACTCGTCAACACTACAATATTGATTCACAAGATAACACTGTTACACGAGAAAATTGATGAGTCACTTAAGAACCAAACTCTAATGTTTCCATGTTTCCATACAAAATATTCCTGAATCTGGGAATGGTTATGCAACTACAATGAGCATCGTGGGAGCATTTGAATAGGAACAGGCCACTCTATACCATTTAGCTGAAATTCCATGCATTTCATAGCACATAGTAGCTCCATCCCTATCAAGGAGAATATTGAATATGTTGTCATTCATGTCAAAGTGGAGGCAGTAGGTGCAGAATGTAGAGAGGGTGCAGATATCGGCATTGATGTCAAGGCTAGTTGGAGGTCTGCTGATGTCCACAGGATGATGCAGCTTGATGTTTAGGATGATGCAATGATGAAACCCTAGCTCTAGGGTTTGGTTTCCCTGGACGATCAACATAGCCCAAACTTGTTGAGGATTTTGAAGCAGCAGAACAGTGAGTTTTCCTTGGAAACCCTTGCCATTGGATTCTCCTTGTCATGCGAATTTTGATGATATGTGGAGTGTTTCATGGGTCCTCACGGTTTGAGAATTTTTCCCAGTCAAAGTCAATTGCCCCAACCAATGGTCCAAAACCCAAAAGGTGTGATGATGTGGCAGTGTCTTGTTGGCTAAAACAAAGCCTAAAATCATAAGAACCTTTGTTTATTTAAGGGGTCACATTTAGAATTATTAATTCATGGAGGTCCAACAAATAATCATGATCCAAAACCTTGAAGAAAAGTCAATATGTAAAATGGTCCAAACTCAAAAACAAAAAATTGTGGCTCTTAAATTCGAATTTAGTCTTCCCATCTAAAGTACCATGCCAGCCTAAAATAGAATTTGAAATTTTCCCTCCCTTTTGATTTTGGCCGATCCTCGTAGAAGTGTCTATTGACATTATAAAAAGAGGCCTACATAGGCATGGAGTATAAGAAGTTTTCGGAAATTGCATGCGGCCCTAAGGAGTCCTGAATGTCCTTTAGGAGAAGCCTAATTTCTAAAGCATTGGAGAGCTGTGGGGTGAATTCGTTATTCTTGAACATTCACCTCTATTTTTTGGTCAGAAACTTTCGCTGGAGGCATAAGGCTTTGTTTGGGTTTATAACTTAAATTTTTGAAAGAGGTTTTCGTCAGGCTTGTTTTGTTTGCAGGATTTCTTGAAACCCACCTCTGTCTAGCTGTAATATTTCAGTGAAAAGGATTTGGTTTGATTTCTCTCTCTCTCTCGATAATATATATTATAATACATATTACTGAAACTGCAGTGACCTGTGCAGAGCCATATGTTAACACACATTTCCAAGATGACTTAGAACTGCTGCTTCTCTCCCTGCACATTTGATCAACTCTGAAGTAGTTGCTAATTAAAGGTTTCATTTGAAGCAGTAGACGTTGTCCCAAGGTTTGATCTGCGGCTCCTTTAAATCTACAAGGACTCCCTCTGTGGTCATAAATTTCTGAGCACAAAAAGGGATTCATTGGTTTGCAATCTAGGTAAAAGGGTTCTGTTTGCAATTTTCTTGCAGGTGGAAGACCAAACGGTCTATGGCTATCTCTCTGAGATTTGGCCCTCATTAGGGCATCAAATTCTGTGCTTATACATCAAGAACCAGTGAAGAAACTCCAGTCTCTGTGACTTGTTGAACATTAAAAGGGAGGCTACTTGAAACTACTAGTGGGCTATACATTTTTGTGGTTTGAATAAGCTCCAAGGCCAGCGAAAAAGGTCAACCTTAATTGTATTAACCTGAACACACATCTTGTGGGGATGATATTTTATTGCAGGAGGGTTTTGGCCTTCTCAAAAGGTATCAATTCTGAACATGAAAACTTATCTCTGCAATTTGAAGGTATGCAAAGGGCAGCGAAGAAGCTAGACAAGTGCCAAACCCTGCGGACCTGAATTTGTTTCTTGTGAAGGGTTCATTCTCCCTCTTCCTGATTCTTCAGGAAAGGCCTTGTGTACAGGACTTCCATCTTCCTTGACAGAATCAAGGTCTTTTGATGAGACAAACTATGATCCAAGGTCATCTTGAAATTGGTTGCAGCCAATACCTTTGTGTATAGTGTGTTGCTTCTAAAGTTCGTTGAAGGGTTGCGGTCCATCTTCCTAAAGATATCTGAAGATTGTCAGGCCTTACATCTAAGGCATTATTTGAGGCATTCAATTCAGGGTATCTTCTGAGATCTCGGCTCTGAGAAGGCTGGTGTTCCAGAGTTAGATCTGACTCAAGTGCACTAATTAGAGCAAGCCAAGACATATATCTTGCACTCACCTGTAACCTATGATCTGAGGACATGTAGCAGTAAGTGAAGCTCAGCATTTCTTCTAGCAGCAATTATTGAGGCATTGCAGACATAAGGAGACAAAAGGAGTATCGGCAGCGGGGCCTGTTTGAAGATCAGCTTCACATGTGAGGAGAATCCTCGTATCATTTAGATCTCAACACAGTTTGCAACTTAAATGTTGACAAGTATTGCAATCACTGTTGAGGACCTGTAGGCTTGTAATCTGTGGCTTTCATGGGTTGTTAATGAACCTTGAATCCTGATGGATTAACCTGGCTCTAACCTTTGTCAGCATTTCTTTGGAAGAAATATTCAGGGTCTGCATTATATAGTTGATGTATTGAAAAGCTAATGGTTAAAGATTATGTCATTGATAATTTAGGTATCTTCACAATACATGTGTTGAAGACATATTATTGCCAATACCTGAAGGTTGTAGCTGGAGACAAAGTCACCTATTTAAGACAATGACCTGTGATATGAGATATCAATGAACATTGATGTATTGCAGTAACTCTATAAAGCAGCAACCTTGTTCATGAACAGTGAACTTGTGGACAAAGAAACAGTGACTGTAGAGCTTATGACAGTGACTCCATGAGGAAGGGCAGCATTTCCACAACAATGACCCTCGAGTGTGACTTAACCTTGATGGGAGATATCTGCTAGAGTTGGGAGAATCTCATGAGCTGGTAATTATGAATGGCCTACCATGTTTCCCGTCCTCGCACTTCTTTACCTGTAGACCATTTGGAGGCGGAGCAAGTGTGGTTGACTACGCTATTGCAAACCCAAATCTCCTCCCTTACATCAAAAATTTCTCGATCACCCCCATCCCTCTCGCAGATCATGCACTTCTCTCACTCTCTCTGCAGTTTAACCTCCCTAATCCATCTCCTACTCTTCCCCGCAGCCCTCCCAAGACCACCTTCCGATTTGAGGAGGGTGACCCTGATCTCTTCTCCTCTATCCTCAGACAGACACTCCCATCGGAGTCCCAGTTCGCCTCTCTCAGCTCCGCCAAGGACAAATACCAATGCCTCTCATATGCAATCTGGGAAGCTGCGCTCCAATCCTTCCCCCATTCTACTCGTACTCCACCACCTCCCGCAAACTGGGAAATTGCCCTATGAATAAATGGTATGACTAGGAATGCAAGCCTATGCATCAGGACCTCCGACACGCATTCCGCAACTCCTTACCAACATACCAAGACCTTTGTTCAGCCTACTGTCGCCTCCTTCGCCGCAAGAAGTGCCTTTTCATTGCCCATAGGAGACAGGTTCTTTCTACTCTCCTCCTTCGCTCCCCTCAAGATTTCTGGGGGACCATCCTTTCCCGGCGCTCACATACCCCAGTCGACCTTGATCCTGCCTCAATGTTCTCTCACACCTCCCAACTGTATGACATTCCTGGGCAACCTCTGATTCAGGTTACTTCCCCCCCCCCACCTCTTGCCACCTTTTCTCCGACAAAGGTATCAGAGAGGCAATATGGACAATGAATAGCAGCAAGGCAGTAGGCGAAGAAGGCTTCCAGGTAGAATTCTTCAAGCATGGACTTCGCCCCCTAGTAGGATATCTGGTGGACCTTTTCAACCAGGTGGTTCGGGATGGATTTCTGGATAGTTGGTCACACCACATTATCTACTCGATCCACAAGTCAAGGCCTACTTCTGACCCCAACAACTACAGGACAATCATGGTTGGGCACACATTCTCCAAGCTATATGCTACAACACTCCACAGGAGACTCTCCCATTTCCTTGAGCAGAGACAACTCAGGGCCAAGGGTCAAGCAGGATTCTGCACAGACCACCAGATGATCAACCATATCTTTACTCTTTGTGCAGTAATCAAGGAGGCTAGGCATCGATCCTCTAAAGTGTACTGTTGCTTTGTAGACTTTTGGAAGGCCTTTGACTCAGTCCCAAGGGAAGATCTTTCCAGAGGCTAAGAGAGATTGGCATTTCCTCGACTCTCCTGACAACTATCATGCACCTCTATGAGGCCGTCCTTGGCCCTGTCCGCACAGTCGGAGGAATGTCAGATTATTTCATCTGAAGCACCATTAGAGTCAAGCAAGGATGCCCCCTTTCTCCTACTTTATTCGGGATCTATATCAATGAGCTTGAGTCCTTCCTCCAGGAGCATATCCAGGATACAGATGGGTGTCTTCTTCACCAGGTCCTGATTTCCATCCTCCTCTTTGCAGACGATATTGCCCTTATTGCCTCCTCCCAAGAAGGCCTTCAAAGACATCTGGATGTTGTCGTAGCTTTTTGTGGCTGGAGGCATCTAACTGTCAACTTGGGTAAACCGTAAAACCAAAGTGATTATCTTCAATGGAGTCAAGAAAACCTTGGACTTCCACTTCCTATTTAAAGGAGAAGAGATCGAGATTGTCAGCACCTATACATATTTTGGAGTTCAGTTTTCAGGGCCTCGCTTTAGCCTGTGGCTAGCCCTTCAGCCTCGGATCAACAAAGGGTATGGCTCCCTAGCCCTTCTGGAGAGGCAGTGTTTCCGGCACCATTTCCAGGACATCTCGTCCAAAATGAGCATCATGAAGACTTTGATTCGCCCCACAATGCTTTACGGATCAGAGATTTGGGGTCCCTCTCTCTTAGAGTCAGATTGGGCTTCAACAGAGCGGGTCCAGACCCTCCTTTTGCGTCATTTCATTAGGTGCAAGCAGACAGTTCCTCAGCACATCATTCCTTTTGCGTCATTTCATTAGGTGCAAGCAGACAGTTCCTCAGCACATCATTCTAGCAGAGTTCGAGGCTCAACCTTTCCGCCTAGAGGTGATATTCAGGTTAGTGTCGCTCCTGCACAGGCTCCGAGCACTGGCAGACAAGAGGAAGGGTTGTGATAGATACCCATGTTTAGCATATTGCTCCTCAAAGAACATCGCCCATATGCAAATAGGTCGATCCAAATGTTGGTACACTAGTGTGACATAGCTTCTAGAGGCTTGAGGAATCCAGATTGACCATCTTTCCCTCCTTTTCAGTACTCTCTAAATGCTCCAGGCCACCTCCTTCCCAATCAGCATGAGCTGAATAAAATCATTAAGGAAGATATTTACAGACGATACATTCAGACTACATGGACCAATCCTCCCAATGGGTTGCGTCCAAAAATGGTCTTCTACGCGGAGCATTGCCTGGAGATCAGGGATGGGCTCATCATCAGACCCCAGTACATGTTCCAACATTGGATGCATGCCCTTAGAATCCCCCTCGAGCAGCTCAGAGTTGGGTCTCACAGACTCCGGGTGGAGACAAATCACCACATGGATAGGGCAGATAGGATTTGCCAGCTCTGTCGCTTACAAGAGATAGAGACAGAGACACACTTCATATTCGGATGCCCTGCTTACTACGAGATTCAAGGTCGTTTCCATTGTCTCTTCAGGTCTTCTCAGACTTTGACCAACTTCCTCAGATATGTTGATCTGAGATGCCTTGCACTTTATCTCCAGGAGGCCTTCAGATTTCAGGCCCGTTTTCTTCAGCCCCCCACCAGATCAGACACCACGGAGAAGATCACGAACTTCTTTAGGGCACCACCATCAACGCGGGGCACCAAAAGAACCATTGACCTACCCACAGACACTGAGACTAGATCAATGCGGTCCCGGAGGGCCGACCCACTAGACTGCACCAGCGCTCCAAGATTGGATCCACCCCTGAGAGGCGCCCTAGAACCTCCAAGCGACAGCAGCAACAGCCCAGTATGCCCAAAGGACATCAGACTTTGACAAGCTTCTCTCAGTTTTCTTCTCTGGGTCTCGAATGTTAAGAGTAGGAATTGAACAGGAGACTCCTTCCCTGCTTCTTCTCCTCCTTCTTCTTCTCCTTCTCTGCTTCATCGCAGTGCTTTGTTTCGAAGCCGAGAGCTTCTAACTTCTACATTTACATTTACTTAGATTATAGATCTATTTTTTGCTTTTTAAAAGAAATGTTAAAGGGGACCGTTTGGTCCACCGGCTTGGCATGATGTAACCATTGTAACCGACAGTCTCGTTGACCTATTATGGTCATTTGTTGGACATTAATAAAATTATCTTATCTTATCTGGATGATAGCAGTAATAGCATGTTTGGTATAGAGGCAACAATAGTAGACAGTCATGGAGTGTTGAACAGAAGAGGCAGCTAGGAAGTGCAGAAGCATTGGCATATATTTATGCAGCAATAATAGTGGATATTGAGCAAAAGCAGATGTGGTGATGTGGAGTAATGGGAGTAATGGTTGGACTACATGACAATGAAGACACCCCTTGACAAACAGCGCCCTTGGCATGGTAATGACCTTGTCATGTGGCTTGTTTCTAAGATGATGAGAATAGGCAGTGGCAGCAGCAGGCAGTGGTAGCTTGACTGTGGGCAGCAGCAGCAAATAACAGAGATAGAAGTCGCAGTGTGAGTTGACAATGGTGGAAGCAGCAGTAGCAATGGTCATTTCCTGTAATTGATAAATTTTGGGTCATTGATAGAGAGACAGTAGGAGATTGATCGAGAGAGCAGTAGCAGTAGTGGACATATGTGCTAAATTTGTATGTCCCAACCATCTTTTGTGTTTTATGGTACATTTCCTGTTGCGAGTGGCCAAATTATGCTTTTTCTTTTCTTTTAGCTACATCAACCTCCAGGGCATCATTCCAAGCCCCACCCAAAGTGTCGACAACAAGAAGGGTTAGCTAACACCTTGTGGATGCAATGGACAAATGTGGACCGAGATGGGAAATATGGTGAATGGGGTTATAATAAGCGGAGGCGAGTGATGTGTATGGTGTCGCCAAGTGGCACCATGCAACCAAAATTGAGGCTTCCCATGTAGTGCCACCCCTAAAGCTAGTAGCCAATAAAGGAGATGCCACAGGACTAAGATACAAGGTTAACCATCAAATTGGACAGAGAAGACAAGAGTACAAACCAGTGCCACTCTTTCCGTTGAATCCCCCCACTAATTCATGCACTAATTCAAGCCCAAAAGTGTCCATGATAAGTAAAAAAATATACCCAATTACACAATGAGAAGCCATACCTTCTGGGTTGGAAGGCCCACCTTCAAACATACAATCATAACCAATGGGCGAGAGAGCATATGGCTAACTCAGGTGGCGGAGATAATGGCACATTAAGCTATTTGGTGGCTGAAAGGAGTTGTTGGCTGTCAGTTGAGGACCATTTTCCCCTATGGATATTGTTACCTGTTAGCACTCCAGGAAACTCTCCTAGGTTGTAACTCGAAGATGCCTAGCAACATATAAATTTTCAATATCGTTCTCTGAACTATTGGAATGGATTGGGGTTTGGCTTAAATCAGATGACTGTTCAACTCTGTTTTCACTCAAGACATGCATGAACAACCTCAGCTTGACAAGGCTTTCGACCACTAATGCTCAATAGTTTATAGATTCAATGAATAGATGGAGAATCTTGACTGTATCAGCAAATACATACATAAACACAAATGAATGGCTAGCTACAGAAAGTAAATGAAGCTTGCAAATCTAATTTATCAATGCAGAGATAAGATGACAGTTATCTAGCATTAGATACAAAAGAAAACATGAATAACCTATTGAAGTGCAAGCTTAGAACAGAGGAGAAGATGGGAATTGAACATGTAACAACAAAAGAAGCTTGTATTACTAGAACGAAGATGAGACGCTAAGAGGAACAGAGTATCCACAGTCTCCAAAAGTTGAACCCTTATTCCTTCGAACTTTCGGCCATTTATAGGCTTTTTACAATACTCTCGAACTCTCTGAGGCTTGAGATGTCTTAATCTATCCCCTCTATCTGCAGACTACTTGATGCCATAACTAGACAAACATGAGCTCAGAGAGCTCTGTTTCTAACAAACACAGTAATCAAATTCTGGTAATTTCGCCGCACTGTCAAGTGGTTCACTCGTGCTAGCGCGTTCCATGATCATTTCTATTGGTTCGACTGCATCGTGCTATTGTTTTTTCCCCTTTTCGGCCATGCATTCTGTTATTTCAATTCACTATTCGACTGTCAAAAACACTGACAAAGCCAACAAATTTCCTTCCTGGGTGACTGGTGGAAAGTGGGTTACGGGGGCCGTTGGATGGTGTGGATCAACGATTGGGATGTTGGTTAGGCGACGGAAGATGAACTATGGTGATCGTGAATGAGGATCGTTGGATCGGGACGAATGGACGGAGGAGATCAATCGCCGGAGGCTTGAAGTCGTGGCGGGAGTGGAATAAGTCCGAGCCGTCAGATCTTAGATGGGTGGATCAAATGGCTATCATGCGGAGGAAGTGCTCGAAGGATAACGCCCGGGAGCGGTTTTTACTCAAATGGAAATGGTTTATATCAGGCAGTGAGTGGTAAAGGTCGGAGCGGGTGAGCATAAATCGTTATTCGGATGAAGTGTGGACCGTCAGATCAGTGGAAAGATCGACGACAGGGATCCGAGAATGGAGAGCGCAGCAGAAAGGAGATGAACCGAGAGCGGATCCGCCAGTATTTGAGCGCGGTTGTATAATTTTTTAAGTCTGGCTTATGGCCAAAGTGGAGCAAGAGGAGACATGGACCATCGAAGCTAAAACAGGGGACATTTCCGTTAAAATAGCAGCAATGCACCTCAGGGCTAACACTGGCTCCTTCTAGGGATGAAAGCCTCCCTGTGAGGTTTCAAGAACTGCAGACTACTGCCTTTCCAGTAACAACTAAAACAAACTTATCTCCTAGTGTTCCATTGGGCATGGAGTTTATTTGCATAGAAAACAAAAACTGAAAAAACCTATTACAATATTAAGGCCTTAAAGCCTCATATGAAGTAAAGTTTCAAAAACAACCCATTGACTGGGCCATCAAAAACACCTTCCCCCTCCAAATTGTGCAGAATAAAAGTATTGTTCATCTGAACTTGAGCAATGACAAATGGTCCCATCCATAAGGCATCAAATTTACCATGGTTGCCCTTCTTTTCCTTCAATGCATCTCATTTGAGAATCCAGTCACCAACCTGAAAACTGTCCATTTTTGCCTTTCTATCAAAGGTTTCTTTGATCTTCTTCTGATGAATTCTTGACTTCTCAAACAATTGTTCTCTGATCTGCTATAATTCAACCAAGTTACTCATTCTCCTTGCCATGTCGTTCTCTTAATCATGTTCTTCTTGCAAGAATTTGGCCACGGGGAGAATCAGCTGGATAGGAAAAACAGAATCAACGCCATAAACCAGCTTAAATGAAGAATTTCCTATGGACTTCTTGTTGGTAACTCTGTCAGCCCATAGTGAAAACTTCAACTTGGAATCCCAATTCTTTTTGTTGTCCTCCAACAATTTTTTGATTATCCTTACAAGACTCTTGTTGGATGATTCTGCTAGGCCATTTCCTTGAGGATAATATGAGGTAGAATGCACCAATTGAATGCCCATGGATTCACACATGTCCACCAATTCTTCTGCCCTGAAAGCCGCTGCATTATCAGTGACAAGTTTGGTTGGGTAACCAAATTTAGTGAAAATATTCTCATTCAAGAACTTTATGATAACCTAATGATTAGCATTTTTAGTGGGTATAGCCTCAATCCATTTGGTGAAATAATCAATGGCTACCAAGATCCATTTGTGATGGCCACTGGAATGTGGATTGATCTCACCTATGAAGTCCAAGCCCCGTTGCTGGAAGGGACCATTGGTGTGTACTGGCTTCAAGGGCAGAGATTTTAGCTTGTCTTCCTGCAAACCTCTGACATTTGTCACAAGACTTCACAAAAGAAAACACATCAGAGAACAGAGTAGGCCAATAATACCCAGCTCTCAGGATCTTGTGGGTTGTGGTTTTCCAATAATGACACCCTCCACAGATGCTAGAATGGAACTGGTGCATGACTTCCACAGATTGTCCTTTGTCTAGACATCTCAAGAGGATCCCTGATGGGTCTTTCCAATAAAGCGGGTTTTTATTATGCAGAATTTGGTTGATCTAAGCTTAATGGCCCGGGCTTGACTTGAGCTATGCCCTAGAGGGACTTCTAGCTTCTGCAAAAAATGAACTACATTGGAATACCATTCACAGGTGGCTAGATTTTCAGCCAAAGACTGATTCTGCTCTTGCTCTTCTGTTGCTTCCTCTATCTGCTCACCACCTGAATTTGAACCCATGCAATTCATGTCTAACAAACTGCAATTTTCCTCGGCCATAAGCTTAGCCAAGCCCTAGCCTTTGACAAGCTTGTTGGGTTTCACCTCTATGTTGAACTCTATGAATTTTGCAATCCATTTAGTTCTCTTTCCGTCAATATATGGCTGAGTTAGGACATCTTTTACTGAGGCTGAAGGTACATACGCAACCACTTTGGAATGCAGAATATAAATTTTGAATGCCTTTAAAGATTTTATGAGAGCATAAGCTTGTTTTTCAATAAGGTCATACCTTAGTTCAACCTTCCTCAGAGTTTTGCTGAAAAAGGCCACAGGGTGCTCTACACCTTCATCATTTTTCTGCAATAGAACTGCTGCAAATATATCATAAGAGGCAAAAGAGAAGATATAAAACTCCCTGGTATAATCTGGACTGATTAGAGTGGGAGCTTCCATGATAGCTTGTTTGATGGCTTCAAAAGAGCTTCTTGCACCATCTTTCCATTTTATTTCTGATCCTTTCTTCAGCATGGAAGTGATGTGCTTCACTAGCTCTGCAAAGTTTGGAATAAACCTCCTAACAAAGTTAATCTTACCCAGGAAAGATTGAATGTCCCTTTTTGACCTTGGGATGGACAATGTCTGAATTGCTTGAACTCTTGCTGGATCGATCTTCACACCTTTAGGAGAAACAATATGTCCCAAAAGTTTGCCTTCTTCTAGAGAAAACTGTGACTTCTTTGAGTTCACAGAAATTCCAAACTGTCTGCATTTTAGAAACACCTTCTTCAAATGCTGCAAATGGTCCTTGTGACTGCTGGAAAAGACTGTTATGTCATCAAGGTAAATAAGGACAAACTTGTCCTTCTTTCCCACAAAGGCTATGTCCATGGCCCTCTAAAAAGTAGCCCCAGCATTCATTAATCCAAAAGGCATCTTGGAGTACATGAAAGTGCCCCGAGGAGTAGTGAAGGTAGTTTTTTCCTGATCTTTTGGATGTACAGCAACCTGATTGTAACCTGAAAATCCATCTAAAAAAAACATGACTCTAGCCCCTGAAACTTTTTGCAGCAAGTGTTCCATCTTAGGCAAGGGGTAGTTGTCTTTTTTAGAGCATTTGTTCAAATTCCTGAAGTCAACACGAAGCCTGACTTCTCCATTCTTCTTTCTTACTACCACAAGGTTAGCTATCCACTTTGAATACCTTAGGGGAACTATGATCTTGGCATCCAACAGCGTCTTGATTTCCTTTTCAATCAAAGGCAATAAGAGAGGGCTGATAGGTCTTAATTTTTGCTTAAAAGGGATGGTGTTCTTCTCCAGTGGAATCTTATGTTGAATGATGTTGGTGTCATAGGTCCTAAGATCACTGTACTCCCAAGCAAAAATATTAGCAAATTATTTCATCAGGGTGCAATACTCAGAACTTTGGGCAGAAGACAAGTGAGTGGAAAAATTTATGTACTTTGGATGGGCTGGACTCCCTACATTATGTCTATGAACTGCAGACTCATTTTCTTTTTTGGCAGGCTTATGAGATACATCATTATGATCAAACAGCTTCTATAAGGGCACCAATCCTTTGGGTATATGGTTACTAGGCAGCTGAACAATGCTATCCTGACCAATCTCGTCCTTTCGCTTGAACTGGTTGCATTCTTCAATGGTTTCATTTTCTTGGTCAATGTACATTTCAGAAAATTCATCAATGACTTGTAAAAACCTATTAATTTCATCATCATCTTCAAAAACTTTCCAGTATTTGACATTGTCAGGCAGAGATGGTCTATATTTCACCTGAACTTCATAAGTCAATTTAGGAGGCAAAGGAGGAATAAACGTGCTGGCAAACACGGCAAGGGAATCAGCAAGTTGGTTCTTCATTCTAAGGATGTAAGAAATGTTGAAACTATTAAAAAAACCCTTGAGCTTCCATACCTAATCTCTGTATGCTTTCAGCCTTGGATGCTTTGCTTGGAAAGTCTTGTTCACCTGCTGAATGATAAGGTCTGCATCTCCAAACACCTTCAGACCTTTGATGCCCATTTCTTTAGCAGCGTTTAAGCCCAATAACAAGGCTTCATACTCTGCTATGTCATTTGTGACCTGAAAAGTTAACTTGAAAGATAAATGAATGCATTCTTGTGTGGGGGACACAAGGACTACACCTGCCCCTGTAGCTTCCTTAGAGCAAGCTCCATCAAAGAACATGTCCCAAATTTGTGGGCCTTCTTCCTCTGTGATCTGGCAAACCGGTTTCCTAAGCTGCATGGAGGCCAACTGGGATTCTTAAATCTGAAGAATACAGGCTCCAAAATCAATGTCGACAGCGTAGATGGGATGATTAGTGGGATTCCTTTTATCACTGATGATATAAGTCAACTGAGCTTCTTTGTATAATCTCCTACTCTCACCTCCAAAAACTGGGACAGTAGCATAGGACAGATCATTTTGCAATGTTCCACCTAATCTCTTGATCCAACCTCTAGAAAGCAACATACCAAACTTGGGGGGTACATCTGCTACCACAATATCCATCGTGCTCTTCATGGGCAACTGAGACAATGTGATGGCTAGGTCTTTGATTAATCCCAAACATTTCACTTTTCTAGAGTCAAAAGAAAACAGGTCATGATAAGACTTGGTAATGTCAAGACCCAACTCATCCATGACAGCCTTGGGCATTAGATTATGGCTGGCTCCTGTGTTCGGAAGGCAGTTGTGAAGGATTTTGTCATGAATAGTCAAAGAGACATAGAATGATGGGGAGTTGTCATCACAATTTTCAATCATTGGGCTGAGAACAACAGCTGGTTTGTCGTCTTGCAGATTTACATAGTCAATGGAGGCTTGGATGGCTTTCAGCTCAAGGGCCTCGAGGATAGATCTCTTGAAGGACTCATTCTTCACTAGTTCAATCAGAGGTATAGGTATGCTTAACTTCTGAATTTCTGATTCAAAACTGAAAGGAGAAGGAGACTTGTCAAGGCCTCTTACCTCGTGGGTTGGAGCTTTGAGGATGATTGGACCAACTGCTAGTCGTTTCTGCTTATTAGCTTGTTGTATTGCAGGAACAACAACTCTCTAAACAGGAGTTTCCTTGGCATTATTCATCTTCGACCTCAGATCATATCTATGTTGATCATCAATTTGTAGTACAGCTCCACCATCCCACTCTTGGCTGATCTGGTCATTGAATAATGACTTCTCATAGGCAGCTAAGGTCAAAAAGGAGGCACTGCCTTTGTCTTCCAGACAATGGATCTCATCGTCTTCTTCAAACTGCTCTTCTTCCATGACTACATTCTGGAAAGGGGTCTTCACCCTTTGGTCTTCATTGGCATCTTTGCTTCTTTGCAGAATCTCCAACTGCGCATTAGCTCTTCTATATGGATTTGGGTTTCTAGGAGCAAAGGTATTAGGAACTCTTCCTTTCCCAGGGTGCTACTCAACCTTTAATTTGGAGATTTCAAAGGCTAATGACTCTATCATCTTGGTCATTTTATCTATCTTGGGATCTGAAAATGATGAAGATTTGCCTCTCTGTCTCCTTATATCAACATTCCCCTTGAGCTTCTCTGCAGCCATGATGTTTAATTCTACTTCCAAGGCTGCATCCTACATATCAGCCAAGGTAGCACATTGTCTCTCCCTTAACAATAGACAAAATTCAGAATCAAATGTACTCGCATAGGTGAGTTTAGCAGAGATAGTGGTGGGTTTTACTTCAGTTGGTATCTTGCTGTACATGCGGTTAAACCTCTTATTAAAATCAGACATCAACTCACCATTTTCCCTCTTTAAGTTCCCAAATTCGGTGTGGTAGTAGAATAGATCCTTCTTATCCCCCCAATGCTTTAGGAATGCATCATCTAAAACCTCAATATCTGCTATAGACCTTGGAGTCAATTCTCTAAACCATTTTCTAGCCTATCCATTTAGACTTTGGACAAAGATTCTCATCCATACATCATCTTCACTAATGTCCAGGTTATCAACATAGCTATAGAATGATTCAAGATGTTCCTCAGGTGTAACACCTTCAGGCCCAGTGAACTTAGGCATATGCTTCTGATATTCTCCAGTAGGCATGGCATTTAAAGGAGTGGGTAGTAGTAGAGGTCCATACCTAGCAGCTATGATTCTTTCCATTTTGGTAGGTGTTGCCATAGTTGTGGTGGCTATAAGGGTACTGGAAGTCTGAATGACAGAGGGTTGAGGAGTGACTGATAGGACTAAAGGAGTATGATGGATAGGAGGAGAGGCTTCCTTTGGGCTTACAATGAAAGGATAACCTAAAGAATAAGGAGCTCTATGAATCTCTGAGATTTTTTCTTCACTGCTAGTATTAGACGTTATACTCTCAACATGTATTTGTTCTATTACAGGATTTTCTTGAAGAGATATAGAATATTGTTTAGAGCTACCTGAACCTGATGCTCCTTTCTGCAATGCCTTTCTTTCTTTGATGATTTTTTTCAGGGTCAGGTACTGGGTCAGCGCATGGCTTATGAGGATTTCTCCAAGTATGCTTCACAAACTGAGCCAAAACTATGGAGTGGAGTCGCCAAGAGGTTCGTCCTCCAGTAGAGTCGCCAGATAGATGACTACAACCCAAATAGTGTCCAGATTTTGTCTATCATCAAAGTTGGATCTGTGTCATCCCCCAAGGAAGTTGAGCTTTAGTCTCCTCTCCTCAACAACGACGCCAATTATGTTAGCACTCCAACAAACTCTCCTAGGTTGTAGCTCGGAGATGCCTGGCAACATATAAATCTTCAATATCGTTCTCTGAACTATTGGAATGGATTGGGGTTTGGATCAAGTCAGATGACTGTTCAACTCTGTTTTCACTCAAGACATGCATGAACACCCTCAACTTGACAAGGCTTTCGACCACTAATGCTCAATAGTTTATAGATTTAATGAATAGATGGAGAATCCTAACTGTACCAGCAAATGCATACATAAAAACATATGAAAGGCTAGCTACAAAAAGTAAATGACGCTTGCAAATCTAATTTATCACGCAGAGATAAGATGACAATTATCTAGCATTAGATACAGAAGAAAACATGAATAACCTATTCAAGTGCAAGCTTAGAACAGAGGAGAAGATGGGAATTGAACATGTAACAACAAAAGAAACTTCTATTACTGGAATGAAGATGAGACGCTGGGAGGAACAGAGTATCCACAGTCTCCAAAAGTTGAACCCTTATTCCTTCGAACTTTCGGCCATTTATAGGCTTTTTACAATACTCTCGAACTCTCTGAGGCTCGAGATGTCTTAATCTGTCCCCTCTATTTGCTAACTACTTGATGTCATAACTAGCCAAACATGAGCTCAGAGAGCTCTGTTTCTAACAAACACGATAATCAAATTTTGGTAATTTCGTTGCGCTGTCAGGTGGTTCACTCGTGCCAGCGCGTTCCATGATCATTTCTATTGGTTCGACTGCATCGTGTTGTTGTTTTTCCCCTTTTCAACCATGCATTATGTTATTTCAGTTCACTGTCTGACTGTCAAAAACACTGACAAAGCCAACAAATTTCCTCCCCGGGTGACTAGTGGGAAGTGGGGTACGGGGGTCGTTGGATGGTGTGGATCGACGGTCGAGATGTTGGTCAGGCGACGAAGGATGGACTATTGTGATCGTGAACGAGGGCTGTTGGATCGGGAGGAATGGACGGAGAAGATCAATCGTCGGAGGCTTGAAGTCGTGGCGAGAGTGGAATAAGTCCGAGCCGTCAAGATCTTAGATGGGTAGATCGAACGGCTATCGGATGGAGGAGGTGCTCGAAGGATAATGCCCGGGAGTGGTTTTTACTCAAACGGAAATGGTTTATATCAGGCGGTCATCGGGCGGTAAGTGGTAAAGGTTAAAGCAGGTGAGCATAAATCGTTATTCAGATGAAGTGTGGACCGTCAGATCAGTGGAAAGATCGACGGCAGGGATCAAAAAATGGAGAGCGCAACGAAAAGGAGATGAACCGAGAGGAGATCAGCTAGTATTTATGAGCGTGGGTGTATAATTTTTGAAGTTCGGCTTATGGCCAAAGCGGAGCAAGACGAGACGTGGACCATCGGAGCTAAAACAAGGAACATTTCTGTTAAAATAGCAGCAGTGCACCTCAGGGCTAACATTACCCACCATTTTCTAGGTGATATCCCCAAGAGAAAAATTTTCTCCATGATGAGCCTCAGCCGACAACCCCTTGATGCCTCCTACTAGCTCCTTGTGCCATTTCTCTGCCACCTAAGCCAGCCATGTGGTCCCTCACCCCCCTGTATTGATCATATGTTTGAAGGTGGGGCTCCCGAATCTAAAGATATGTCTTGTCATTTGATAATTGAGTATTGGGTTTATTTATCATGGATACTTCTGGGTATGAATTGATGGGGGGATTTGGCTGAAGGAGTGGGCTTAGTTTGTGCTCCAGTCCCCTTGATATTTTTTGGTTGTTACCTTTGGATCTTAGTCCTGTGGGATCTCATTTATTGACCATTTGGTTCTAGGGTGGTAGTACCTGGGAAACCCCGATTTTGGGTGTGTGGTCCCACTCCTTTATCCGCACATATCACTCCCTTTCCACTCACTATACCCCATTCATCTTTTCTCCCACTTGGGTCCACATAGGGCTAGTCTCCCTATCCCCTTGCCCCCACCTTGGGTCAGGCCTAGAATGATGCCACGAAGGTTGAAACAATTAAAAGAAAAAGTGAAAATCATAAATGGCCACATTTAACAGGAAATTGTACCACAAAATGCAAAAGATGGCCGGGACAAACATAATTGGCACGTGGGCAAAAGCCAACACATGAGCTCTACCCCATCCATGGCCATGAGCCTCCTCTATCATTCAGGAACCCATGATTGTCCTAACCCCTGGAGGGCAATGAACTACCCTACCTAAAAAGGGGTAATCACTGCTATATCTTACACATCATGCTCTTGTCGTTTGAGCCCTAAGCAGTTAATTAAAGAAAATTCATAAAAGGCAAAAGGTATACGGAGGGTGGAAAAATCAAGGTCAGGGCACCTCATGTACCACGATTGCTCCCTCCTATACATTACATACCTAGATGTGGGCTTCCCCTTATCTAGCTACCCTTATGCCCCACTATGTGGTCCAAGATTGCCCCTCTCATTCCCTAACCCATTCCACTTATTTGTCACTTGCCACCCCCACTTATTTGTCACTTGCCACCCCCATTAGAGGGATGTAGCTTGGACATACTATCCCTTTAAGGGCTGAAACCACCTAATAAGGTACATGGCTAACCTCCTTTGGAGCTTGGAGACACTAGTGCATGCCAAAGCCCACTACGAAAGGGCATGCCATTATGAAGTGCCCACGTTGTTATCCATGATTTGTAAGCTTTTTACCCAGTTATTTTAATGACTAGTTGTACTGGTTGCCTAGAGGACGCATTGGATCTTATGCAGAATTACAAGTGGTTTCCATTTGGGTTTGGTTTCCCTATATGGGATCCTAACCCCCAGAGGTCTACATTGGCACATGTAGGATGTGCATAAAGAGCCATGGGCCTCCATAGCAATAGATAACACTCCACGGATCTTCATGGATGCTCAAAGATTACTAGCGATCCATTCTTGGGATGATGATGATATGCTTGGTACATTATTCCTAGCAGCCCCCCACATGAGCCCTGCACTCTTGATAGGTGTCTTAGGACTTGTACAATAGCATGGAAGGAGTCATTTATGTGCCCTCATACCCAATGGGAGTACCACAGGTCTACTACTTGGAGAACAAGGGGCCACCCCCCTGTCCCTCATATTTCGAGGAATTTATTCCTCGATATGGCACTTCAGGATATTATTGAGCCTTTAGAGGGCTCTACGACATAGACATTATTATTTGGCCCCGTGTGAGGCTTATTTTTACACTTACGAGCTAGTTTGGTGGGCTTGTCACCAATAGGGGTTTTATTTGCACATTATTTTATCTTTAGGGGCCCATAGGCTAATTCGAACTCCTTAGGAGGCTATATATTGATGTTAGATACATTCATTTGTATCATCACTTGACTTGCGATCTCTCTGATCATAGAGAATTTTCGCACTTTTTCCTTGGTGGATTGTTTTGGAGATGGATGATTTTTTATGTATGGATTTGGGCTATTTCTCTTGTCTTGGAGCTTTATTGAGCAAAAAAAATGTTGGTTGGATATACTCTATAACGTTGTAAGTAAATTTTGATGCTATTATTCTTGTTGTTGCATATTGCTAAAATCAGGGCTAGTTGTTGCAATGTCAAAATGTGGAATTGACCATGTTTTAGCTAATTTAATGTATGGGCCAATGTTATATGAATGAAATGTTCTAGAGATTTACTTATCTCGAGAAGCTTGCATCATTTTCTTTGAAGTGTAAATGCTTGAAGGTCACTTTTCTTTTTTCTCTCAACATTGGACAAAGTTGACTTTCTAGGCTTTCTTGATCAAGAAACCAAGTTCTTACTTATCATTATCCTTCATTATCCTTGACTCCATATCCCTAAGTGAACTAGGCATTGATCCCTCAAAAAGGGTGATCATTTCAACCCTCTTTTAACCATTTCCCCCCTTTTCCCGGGAATTGACCCAAGGAAAAAATTCGATCTCCTATAGGCTACTGCGCTGGTGGGTCCCCTCCCTCCTCCAAATTTGAGGCAATTCTAATGGTGGAAACTCCGGGAATCTCAAGCCCTAGCTCTCGAACCGAATCTTGCCTAGGAATCCCTAAGGCTAGACACTAATAGGATCAATTCAACCCTTTAAAGTAAATATTTTTGTTTGGTTCTTTCCCCTTACCTTGTCCAGGATAGAAACATCATTGGTTGTTACATTCCATTCCCAAAACTGAGTTGGGTCCACTTGGGCCCATGTGGTCCCACTTCTCAACAAAGACCATTTAAGAGTCCAAGTTTCCAAGGATTATAGCGATTGAGAAACTCCCTTATAAGCCTATTTTTTTCTCCCACGACCCTCCAATCCTCACCCCTTACCCCTAGTGAACCAAGTCCCTTGCTTAAAGAGCAAGCAAGTTCCATTCATCACTCTATCCTTGGGAAAGGGATTTCAAGGTCACTCCTCAATTCTTCATTGACATCTACCTTATCAAAGTGATCCCTACACTACCGGGACTCCTCCCATCAGTGAAAGTCTGTAAAGAGAAAAGTGACTTAGTTGTGGTGACAGTGGGCTACGCCTCCCCCGTTGCCCTTCGCCTAGCAGTTGCCCTCATAGGAACCCTTTTAGGTCCACTGTTGGTTTGAGTGGTAACAAATACTAACCACAAGTGGTGGGTAACAAGTAACAAGTCCATCCTCTAACTTCCTGGACCATATTGACTCTAACAACTAGTCAAGTCATCTCCAATGGCTAGTTTGACCTCCAACAGCTAGTTCGACTTGACTTCTCTTTAACATTTCCTTTAGCAATTCGACTTGGCCACTCTACCACTGGATCTCCAATGTCCTTATTGACTTGGCAACTTCGAAATTTGGATTTTGCTCTGAATGCCCTAATTTGAACGAGGTATGTTTTTTATTTTCCACACCATCAAGGGCGTTGCCACATGATCACCTTGTATGCCACAATATCATGCCCCTATGTTGCATTTTTAGGAATTTACAGGGTAAGTTCCTCAAAAAGAACACCAAAGGACACCGCTCACAAACATATCACGGATCAATACACGTGGTTAAAACCCTCAAAGAGGGAAACAGTCCACGACCTAAGCCAACACAGCCACTTCTAGGGCAATTTATTAATAAAAAAAATGAAAATTTACATAAGCTTCTCTCATGAACGGTTACCCTACAAATGACCCTCCATGCTCTTTAAATAGAGATCATGGACCAATCAAGTGTTAAGCCACGGGTCAAGTGTCGGTAATACCGAGGAGAAAATGCGTTGTCGGATCACTACATTGTTAGGATATTCCGACACATAGGAATAGTTAAGTTCAACTTGGTCTAGTATAGAGTTAGGTTAGCGTTAGGTAAAATGTGTTTCTTTACCGTTGTACATTTTGTAACTTACAATCCGACGGTCACGATATGTAGTGATCCGACGGTTCATTCTCTCCTCGGTATTACCGACACTTGATCCGTGGCTTAACACCCGATTGGTCCATGATCTCTATTTAAAGAGCATGGAGGGTCATTTGTAGGGGAACCGTTCTCATTCTTTTATTAATAAATTGCCTGAAGTGGCCGCGTTGGCTCAGGCCATGGACTGTTTCCCTCTTTGAGGGTTTTAACCACATCAACAATACTGATATATTGATCTGTGATCTATTTGTGAGCGGTGTCCTTTGGTGTTCTATCTGAGGAGCTTACCCTATAAATTCCTACACAAGTTATTGGGATGCGGATTACTGAAGTGTAACGACAAGTGTAATTCCAAGTAGAACTTTTGTTTCAGAGGTTAGGTTATTGTAACCATTGGAAGCCTATAATCAATCCATATAAGCTACAATGACCCACATAAATCTGTCCAATAAAAAATATAAAGAGATCCTTCACAGACTCAACCGAAAGTGATATTTAGACCTCCTTCCTTCAACCTTAGCTTTGATTCTGTGTTGAATTAGGAGGCTTTATGATTAGATTAGATTTTCCTTTCTTTGATATATGCTTGTGAAATTTGTTGGTTTCAAATTCATTGAATTATGTTTTTCTTCATCAAACAATTATCAAAATGTAAACATAAAGATCACAAGAAATAAAGAACACAAGATATAGGCTCCAAGCTAGGGCAAAACCCCTCCAATGGGTGAAACCCATAAAATTCTCTTCTTATAGAATTAGATCAAATGAGATGTCCAAGACCCATAATCAACCCTCAAGATGCCAAGTCAAACCTTCATTTTTGCACAACAAATCCATCGTCAAGAGACCAGCAATAAGACATGTATAAAAGCATAACATCCACAGACTTTAAGCTTAAGAAGAAACTCCTTCTCTCATACTTCGACCCTCCTCTACATGTCTGACCTTTTATGCAATTTTTCAGACCAAAATGATCCCAAGTGTGTGTCCAAATGATCTCCATCCCTCTATTTATACTATTCAAAGGGGTGAGAATAGACATGTCCATTGGGGGCAAGGTTGACTTGTCATGTAGGCCGACTTGGCACCTAGATGGGCTTTTTACCCAGAAATACATATTTAAAAATCCCCTTTACTTTTTCTTTACAATGGGTCCAAATATGACTTTGACTCTTTGACTCAAAAATCCAGAAGCATGAAGAACATGCTTGTTTAGAAAAATAATAATATTCTTTATTTCTATTTTCTTTTGTTTTTTACATAAAATACATAATGGTACAAATTATGAAGACCAAAACTAGTTACATTCTCCAACATAGGTGACCCTACAAGCAAAATCCTCAAAAAGCAGAACGAATGGGATGTTTGGATAAGGTTTCAAAAGGGATTTATTAAAAATGTTCCCTGGAATTTGTGCTTCCCTGTTTGACCAACAAATATTGTGTACGACTTTAGGCGCATAGATTTTAGGAGGATTGATGCCATTTGACGTTCTTATGATCTCCACATAATCGACATATGATATCCACATAATATTCATATGATCTTCACATTATCTCTATTATCCTACATCTAAGATAAGTTGGTTGTAGATCCACTTATTTAGGGATTAGTTATATCTTGTTGTAACCTCTTTCCATTTGTAAAGGATGAGTTATATGTACAAATATGAGAGGATATAAGTCATTTGGGGAGGCTGGAGCTAAATGAAGGTAGAGGATAAAGATAGGCTAAGTGTTAAGCATATGTTTAAGAATCAAATGTAAGGAATTTATATTTGTTCCTTTGATTAATATCAAACAACAACTTTCTCTTTTCCAATGTGTGCTGAGTTAACTTCAGTTTTGTAGACTCTTTAGCAACACTTCACCAAGTTGGGATGCCCCCCAATGTAAGGGATGTGTTGCTCCTTTTTTATCAATTTTCTTTAGCTATAGTTGAATTGAATGAATGCTTAGTTTAATTCTTTTATTTTCAGTTGATTTGAATGTATGCTTTTAATCCTCATTACTTATAGTTTTGTGTGGTATGACAACACCATGTAGGTTATTCAAATGGACCATCTGATTTATTAAAGACTTGTTCATTTTCAATGGAAGAACTCATTAGTTGAATTATAAGTTAAATGATTAGATAATTTTGTGATTGTTTCATAGCAAAACCTTTACATGGAGAGGGTTTAAAAATGTTTAGAACCGTGGCTATGTTGATTTTTTAAGTTGTAATTACTTTTCATAAGTAAGAACTCTATTGTCATAGTTATCTTGCAAAATGATTTTTCATAGATAAGTCAAAAATTAGATCTTGCGTATATTGTGCATTAAACTTTATAAGTTTTAGAACTCAGATTGATGATTTAAATGCAACATAATTCTAGTTCAAAAGAATTGACCAACATTTTTGGCATCATTGTGAGGGAATTGTTCATGGGATTTGTTTTCTAATTTAGGTGTACAATCAGTTGCATCAATAAAGCATGGCAAATATAATGCATGAATTTCAATCAATTTTAGGTACTGCAAGAACCCCCAAGTAGTAAAACATGTGCTAGATAGGGATCATCAACCAACAAGAAGAATTAAAGCATGTTCAAGAATTCGTTGAGTAAAGGAGAATGTTACTTCAAGAAAACTCTCAAATCCTAACACCAGTTGGACAACATTCAAGAGCATACTCACACTCCAAGAAATTATAGGAGGTCGAAAATTTTATGAGCAACATCAAGACGAAGACCAAGAAGAAATCAAATAGCCATGGAAATCATTTGATGCTTGTAAGATATTAGAACCTTATATTGAGGAATTTCTATTATGTTTGTCATTAAATCCTTTATGCATCCAAGAGATCTATCATCCGATAGTAGAAGATTCACATAGCATGACAAAGGAGGATATAAAAAGTGTTTTTAATGAGCTAGTGAACTAAGGGCATCACAATTATATTGAAATTTGGTTCTAAACAATCATTAGGCTAGAGCACCACTTTCTTCTTCAACAATTCTTAACACCACATTAATCAAAGAATTTGGTTCCTCATATTTTGGTAACTAACAAAGCATATTTTTCAAACATGGATATGAGAATGCTTTTTTTTTTTTAAATATATATCTTCTTAAGAGCAGGAGGTGTGATGTTTTGTTTTTTGTTTTTTGTTTTATTTTGTTTTGTTTTTGTTTTTGTTTTTGTGTTTTTTGTGTTTTTTTTTATTTTGTGTGTGTGTGTGTGGTTTTTTTTTTGTTTTGGCAAAGGGTTTCGATGCCGGATCCAGGGTTTCCAAACGCTAGTATAATAAGTGAAGGTCCAGGCAGGGGGTCTCCATGGGGAGAATCCCATGGTCGCTGAGCTCACACAGGGTCTCATTAGGTAGCCATGAGGCATTTTTTAGTTATAGTTTAAACTTGTTTTGCGACTGGTGGTTGGATTTGTTATTTATGGCTTTTATGCTTGGGTTGCAGTTGGCGTGAACCTCATAACTTTATTGGGGTATACGTGGTTCCCATGGCGGTTTCAGTTAGTGTTATGGAGGTGGTGCAGTGGGTTCAAAGTTGTTCTTCAGGGTTTGTGGGTTTGACCTAGTTTTCTTGGAACCTCCAAAGATCCTAACGTTGTTTATTGTTTAGTTGGTGGGTGTATGGATGAGGAATTATTAGATTATTCCTCAGATAGCTTAACTCCTTTGGACTTCTGGATGGAAGATCGACCCATGTTGAGCACTGGGCAAAAGCCGGAGACACCTCCCTTACCGGAAGCACAGGTTGATATTCTTGAGTCAGTAATCAATGACATGGAGGTGGCATTGCAAGGTCTAGGTCTTTCTCAACCAGTTGAGGCGGTGTCTGAGGGGTTGTTCAATTTGGGAGAGGGCTCGAGCTCGCCGTTCCTTTCTATTTCATCGTCGTCGGATTTTCAGACTTGGACAAACCAAAATCAGTGTGCCGAGGAGTTATTGCGAAGTGTGGGGGTTTCGTTGGAAGGGTCAAGTGGTATGGTTCACGACCTACATGACTCTGTGAACATACCTGTTAATGGTCAAGAGGTTTACCCAGAAAGCTTTCCAACCTTGGTTTCAATTGGGAATCCTCGTCCCTCGCGGGTTCTTTGATGACATTGTGATAAGGAGAGATAAGGACGTCGGACTCAGAGGAAAATTCGTAGGGGGAAGGCCCTCAGAAAAGTGAAGCTCAGGGTTCTGGTGCTAAGGTCAGCAAGAAATAAAAAATTGCGAAAACAAGAAAGAGGGGTTGACTGTTGGTCTTTGGGGCAGGAATAGGTATGGACAAAGCGACCCTGAAAGAGAGCACGGTGCTGGTGGAGGGTCTGTGGTAGGAATTACTCCCTGGGGTGGTTAAAAAAATGGACAGTGGAGGTGTAGGGTAATGTTTTGGAGCAACATCCAATTGTTTTAACAATGTCTAGGGGTTGGTTTTCCCTTATTTTTCTGGAGCCAGAGCAGGTGGACCGGGTGTTGATGAGATATTGGCATTTAGAAATAACTCCCATCCTGCTAAAGCACTGGTCGCCTCTTTTTGACCTGGAAAAGGAAAATTTGGGGGTTAAGATGATTTGGGTTCGCCTCCCGGGGCATCCACTTCAGTTCTGAGTAGATGACATCTTTAGATGCATTAGGGATGACTTGGGGATTTACCTGGACCATGATAGATCTTACCAGGACACCGGTTGCCTAGCAATGGCCATAATTCTTGTGCATTTGGATACTCGGGAAGGTTTAGTGGAGAGTTACCGTTTTCAAATGGGGAAAATTATCAGATGGCAGGATTTGGACTACGAAGGTATCCCCTTCAGATGCAGGCATTGTCATGAGTTTGGCCACCTATACAAATCTTGCCCTTTGATAATTGGTAGGAGGTCGAGTCCATCGAAATCCTTTGCCACGGCAGGCACCCAAACTGAGAAGATGGTGGATTTTGCGCAAGCTTCTCTTCCGTCCGAGGCGGTGTAGGATCTGGGGGTTGTTAGAGAGGCGTGGCCCGAGACGGACACTTGGACGTCTGTTGCACCGGTCACCAGAGCTCACTCCAGAGATTTGGCCTTGTTTTCGGGGAAAGGAATGAAGTCGTTTATTTTCTATCCAAAGAGGCCGCGTAGTTGAATAGAGGTCACTGGTTGATTTAGGAGTTCAGGGATGGGGATTTCTTCTAGTTTTTTCATCGCCCTTTCATTGAAGGGGAGGAAAACCTCTCGGAATGATCTTGAGGATCATTCTTTTTTTTTTTTAATTTTGCAATTTTTTAGATTATTATCTGGACCGATTTTTTGGACTATATAGCTTTTACAACTTTAATTTTATTGTATGATCAGGCTGATATGTCTATAGTGTTTATGAACATGGACTATTTATGTTTAGTAGTGAAAGCATTTCATACATGCTGACTTACAACATGTAATTTTCTTAATTTTATTTAATGAAAATTACATTTTTTTCCTGGGAAAAAAAAAGAAAGAGAATACTTGTTATCTTGTTACACACATGGTCCCATTGGAAATATTCGTATACTTGAGATAGATATTTCTTTTCAAGAATAGTAGGATAGAATAAGGAAATAAATAAAATAGTGAAGAGAAAAATAAGTCTAGTTGTGAAAACCAGTTTATTAGCACAACCGAACATGAGATTTGCTTAAAAACTAGGCATCTGGTGAGAAAAGTTCATAATAAGTTTTGTAAGTTCATGTTGGTTCCAATATTTTATTATGGTTATTCAAAATCATCTTGGTTCTATGCTCTAGTTGGCTAATGTGGAATTCCTTAAGGCCCACCTTCCAACGGATCACGTCCCATTGATTTCAACAAGCTATCTATGACCAAGATTAGAGATTCTTTTGAGTGCCTTGGAGTTTGCATACATCACTACCAAATTTCCTCGTTAATGATGAGGGGAGACCTTAATGTCTATTGGTTATCAAATCCTATAGGTGAATCGACTTCAACACATTTATTTGTACCTGTCAAGATGCACTCATGTACCTTAACACTCATTCATGTTATTGATGAGTTGTCTTAGATTGGTTAACGATTGTCATTAGTGGTCGGTAATCCAATGAATTATTTCTACGTTTGACTTCAAATAAATCCATTCACATAGATTGAATTGTATCAACGACAACTTGTAACAATTCAAGTTCTTATAACAATATGTTCATATTTTGTTCCAATAAATATTTCCATCCAACAAAAACATGATGGCGACCACCACAACTCCTCTTCATTCATTTTCTTTTCTAACAAGTTAGCAAATTTATATTAGTTCTTGTAGTTAAAAACAACTTCTAATCATCAATTCTTACATAAATTAGTACAAATTCATGGTTCTATATGGCTACGGGTATTCTAGGACTAGATCATGACTTGGAGATGGTTTCAAATCATGAACATATGGTCATCCACCTATTAGCCCAGATTTTAAGTCCATAAGAGTAAGGTCAACATAGGAGCAAGGTAAAGTGTTGGTAAACACATAATGTGGTGGTCGAGTATTGAGTTGAATCAATGCCAAATCAACCATGAGAGTGTGTTCCTGCTCCTGCTTGAGCACACACTACCAGTTCAAGACTTCATGAAGGTAAAACTTAATTATGTCAAAGTTTGTTTAATTTTCTCCAAAGTAGTAGCACTCTCATTGGTTTGTACATGCACACAACTCCAAATTCAAATCTGATGGTTGGAGGGTGTTTTACGTGATAATGACATGCTTTGGCACCCGTTAGACTACAATAAATTAAATTGGGCATTTGACGAAAATGGTTAAAGTAAAAGTAAAAAACACAATATTTGTAACTACTAGCAATCTATTATAGCTAGAGAAAATTCTTTTAGTACCCTATTTGCAGGCGAAACTGTCGACATTATTTGAAAATTGAAGGGACCGCATTGGAAAAATATGAGATATGTTTTTTGTTTTGTTTTGTTTGTTTGTTTGTTTGTTTTTGTTTTTGGTTTTGTTTGTTTGTTTTTGTTTTTGTTCTTCTATAATATAACAATTTAAATACTAAGCAAGCAAAAAAAAAAAAAAACAAACAAACAAATTTGAGGAATATGTGAGCAAGCTTTTTAAGGCATATTTTTACTTTTTACCACTGTGCACAAATAAAACTATATTTCAATATTTTCACATAGCAACCTCTTTTCTTCTTTAAAATGAAATTTTGAAGGCCTACTATCTAGGATAGGTAAAAATACACAGTCTCCCTTTTAAAGCACCGATTTGGCCTTAAAATGAGCATGTGGTATATTTTTGTGCAACATTGGTTAACATGGAAGATGAAACATGGTAGAAATTGATTTGAACATATATTGTAGACATGCATTCATTGGTCTCAAAATTTGGAGGATAAATGCATCATCATATGGTAAATAAATACAACAAATTGTAAGAAATTTCAGTGTATATTTTTCAAGAAACTAGTCATTGTCTCCTACATCCATTTCTCATTTTTCTCGAGATTCGTGCATCCGTTGCCCCTTGTTTTTGGTGAGAAGATGCATAAAGATGATGGTAACAACCTCATAAAATTTCATGAGAAACAAATTTGTAGTTTGAGAAATATTGGCTAAACAAGTTTACTACAAGAATTGGTTAGAGGGATTTTTATCAACAACAAACTTATCTCAACCATCCACGAACAAGTCATCAGTTCTAACATTGGTTTTAGCATTCTCATATTTCCATGGATAACGAGACTAACAACTACCAAAAATTTCAAGATGTAGAGTATGAATAGTCTTCAGTTAGTATCTAGAAGATTCCCTTCCATATCATGCAACATGAGTTCAATGCTTGTTTCCCAAAGCATCATATAAATAGGCAAATTTAGGTAAGTAGTTTCTCTTTTTAAGTAGTCATATAACATGGATTTAACGCACATAAATATTTTTAAGTTTGTCATTCCTTCACAAGTCCACTTCCTTGCTTTTCATACCCCGTTGTCCATCCATCATCATCCATTACACTATGACCTTGATAAACTTTCTTATATGCTTCTTGCATGAGGACAATTCCTTCTTTCCCTGCAATTCAAACATTTGATAAATCCATCAAGTGAGTTTGGAGTCATCTGATTTGAAGTGATAAAAACAAGGATGTCTATGAACAACAAACTTATCTCAACCATTCATCAACAAGTCATCATTTCTAACATTGCTTTTAGCATTCTCATATTTCCGTGGAAGATAAGACTAACCACTACCAAAATTTTCAAGCTTTATAGTATGAATTCTCTTCAGTTGATATCCAACAAATTCCCTTCCATATCATGCAACATGAGTTCAATGCTTGTTTTCCAAAGCATCATACAAAGAGGTAAATCTAGGTAAGTAATATCTCTTTTTAAGTAGTTATCTAACATGGATTTGATGCACAATTTTTGTTGAAGTTTTCCATTCCTTCACAAGTCCACTTCCTTTTTTTTCATACCCCATTGTCCATCCGTCATCATCCATTACATTATGACCTTGATAAACTTTCTTATATGCTTCTTGCATGAGTACATATCCTTCTTTCCCCGCGATTCAAACATCTAATCAATCCATCAAGTAAATGGAGTCATATGATTTGAAGTGATAAAAACAAAGTTTGAAAATTTTCATTATCATGGCTAGACATAATGTCTTAAGGGGACATTGCTTTTTAGTTATACAAAGACAATGCAAAATTGTCACCTCAAAACAAGCAATTTTTCAAGTTTGCCAATAAATGGTATAAGAAAGCTAATCTATTAGCTTTGTATGATAAAACATTGATTAGAAAATCTAAAGCTAAACAAAGGAGGATACATGGACCAATTTACTATAATTTTGGGAGTATTAGCTACCTCTCTAGTTTGAACGAGGACTTGCAAAATCTTTAGTGCGGGGGAGACGTTGGGCCCTTATTTTGACATGATTTTGACGGTCATTTGACCTAATGTTATATAATTTTCTCTTTATTCCCCATTCATGATTACCTTCATTACCATATATTTGTCCATTCTCAGCTTATACAAACTTCATAAGAAATATGAGCATTACTATGATTGATTTCCATGATTTGTTGGTTACTTAGAATGGTTTTTGTCTTTCCCTAACTTGCTTCTAAAAAGTTTGGTGTTTTCCAAATTTTTTGTAGCTATAGAAAACTTGTTGTAGCTACATAAAGTTCCTATATTAGAAAATTAGAGAGGTAGTTTTTTCATGTCATTTTAAAATCGATGAAGATGAACCAAGAAAATCTAAAACATGGGCTTTGTGTAGAATATGGTTGCTTCGGAGACGCTGAGAAAAATCCTCAAAAGGAACAAAAAAAGTGACATTTGGATCAGGATTCAAAAGTAATTTGTCAAAATTGTTCCCTGAAATCCACACTTCTCTATTTGACTAACAAGTCTTTTGTAAAACTTTTGGCGCATGGAATTTAGAAGGTTTGATGCCATTTGACCTTCTTATGATCTGCATATGATCTCCACATAGTCTTCATAAGATATTAACATGATCTCCATTATCTTACATCTAAAATAAGTTGGTTGTAGATCCATTTATTTGGGGGTTGGTTCTATCTTGTTGTAACCTTTTTCCTTTTATGAAGGATGAGTTATATGTATAAATATGAGAGGACATAAGTCATTTGGGGAGGCTAGAATTAGAGGAAGGTAGAGGATAAAGAGAGAATAAGTGTTAAACATATATTTATGAATCAAATGTAGAAGATTTCTATTTGATCCTTTGATTAATATCAAATAGAAACTTTCTCTTTTCTAATGCATGTGTGTTGAGTTAACTTCAGTTATGTAAACTCTTTGGCAGTGTTTCACCAAGCCAGAAGGGCCCCTTATGTAAGGGATGTGTTGCTTCTTTTTCATTACTTTTCTTTAGTTATAGTTGATTTTAATGAATGATTAGTTTAATGCCTTCATTTTTAGTTGATTTGGCCTATCAGTTGTAGTGCCTTTCCTTTTGTTCCAAATAGTGCATATTCCACATGAAGCTCAGTTAGATTCTAGAGTTGTTCCTTCATAGTATTTTTGTTTTTGAATCACTTTTTGATATTCTTGCTTGCTTGCTTTGGTCTCTTGGATCATAAAGACATCTATCTGCTTCTGTTTTATTATGTCTCCGACTGTGTTGATTTTAAAGGCGGTTCCAAGACCCCTACTATTCCAAGAGACTGTAATC
>APFE030408581.1:105165-121508 GCA_000404065.3 Pinus taeda
TCGAGTCCATGAAATAAGTTCCATTTCTGAATATTAAATCTCTGTCTTCCTTTGTTTCAAATAGGAAGGTAAAGTATCCCCTTCCACAGAAACGAATAACTATCTTCCCTGGAGTATTTGCGCTCCAATTTCTTTCCACCCATTTCTGGACTGATTTGGGGGAAGGCCAAAGTCTTGTAAACTGTCCCACAAGACCTCGTTCTACTAAGGAAATGGTAGCTCTTCTTGGGAGAGTAGGCGGTAGAGATATCTCAGGAATATTTGCTAGTTTCTTCACAAATTTGTTAACTGATGGCCTAGTTCTTGGAGATCCATTTTCTGTGATCAATGATGCAAATGCTGCTTCATTTTCATCAGTCCCTTGTTGGGAGGAGGAGTCACCCTCTGCAGACGGGTGCATGGTTTGAAAGACCTCAGCAACAGGAGGCTGCCGACCTAGGGGATTGCGAATGGCTGTGTTGGATGGGGAAATGGGTGCTCACAGAGCTCATGAACAAATCAATTGAACATGAATCTCAGGAGGAATCGGGCAATGCCTGCGAGGACTCAGCAACAGGAGGCTGTCGAGCTGGGAAGCTGCAGGAGGTAGCAACGGCGGCTAGGTATTCCTCTGAGCATTCGCGCGCAGTGAAAAGTCGATGTATAGTGGTTTTTTAACAAACATATTAGACAACTTTGCTTTGTTTGTTGTTGATTTCTTGTTTTGCAGTGTGTTTGTTGGCATTTTAGTTGGATCTTCATCTTGCAAGTGTTCACTTACTCTCACATGCAAGAAAACTTTCACATTCTTGAAACTTATATAGCTTTGCAGATCATTCCTCTCCTTATCTTCGCATCAAAATTTTCTTTGTGTACTTGTTTCTAGGCTCTTTTCAGACAGAGCACACTCCCTGAGCTTGAAGCTCCTCAACCCTAAAAAAATGCACCTTGTTCAACCCAGTTTTCTTTGTAGGTGCACGGGTGCATGACGAAGGCCATAAGCTTTTCCCTTCAGCCCTTTAGAGCGTTATAGTGCACCCTCTTTACCTTAGGGCACATGGGCGCATTACGAAGGCACTGTTAGTGTCGGTATCTTCATCCCTCCGTCAGAGATCAAATCCTCTTGTTGCATTTCATATTAGGTGTCCAGCCTAGTCAGCTACATTCCATTAGGTGCATGGATCATCTGACGGTAGTGGTTTCTCCTACTTTTTCCCTCATGTCATTTACCTACTGGCTCATGTTTGTTCATTAAAAAGCATATACAACTATCTTTTGTCTTAAAGATTGCAAAGGGTTTGTTTTAGGGTTCCATTGTCATTTAGGTCTAGGGTTTCATTTGGGTTTCATCAAAAAGTGTTTTAAAATGTTCAATAACACCCAGCAGGCACATGAGGAGGTTCCAGCATCAATAAAATTCATCATCAAGTGTTCAGAGATGTGTCTTTCCTCAAAACAGAGTTTTGAGGAAAAACAGAGTATTATTGTTTTTATTGTACAAAAATCATGTAATGTTATTTCCTTCATATGTAAATTGCTTCCCCTGCAACCCTGGTCACTTTCCCTAGCCCCCAAAGCTCCAACACCTGCAAAACAAGCAAAGCACAGGTCATTTTGATCATCACAAAGCTCAAATGAAGTGAAAAAGTCCAAAAACAGAGTTTAAAAATAAAGTCATTTTCAAAACATTATGAAAGTGGGTTTTATCAATAAAAAATTTAAAAGCTCCATGTATAAGTCATGTCTCCAAATGTTTAAAGCTCAATTGCACTCTTGGAAGCAAATCAAAGTCGTTTTGGGTTTGAGCAAGGAAAATTGGTGAAATCGCTCCAAGTCACTCGGCGCGGCACACTGGGCAGGTGGCACGACGCACATAACTGGCGCGGCGCACTGGGCTTCAACCTCCAGTTTAGTTTTGCACAGGCGCGACACATACACTGGGCGTGGCGCATTGGATTGGATGCGCAGCGCACATAGCCAGAAAGCCCGAAATTGCCAAAAATTGCTCCAAATTGCCTGAAACTTATGGATCATCACTTGTTCAAGTAGGTTAACCTTCTGTCACTACGTTTCATGCAAATTTGATGATGGTTTGATGGTGTTTGTTGTATGGTGAGCTTTTAAAGAAACCAAACCCTATCTTTTGAAATTTCTCAAAGCAAATTGCTGCCCATGGTTTCAAACTGTTGTTTTGTTACCAAGTCCATCCTTTATTCCCTCACCACTCCCTTATTCCATTTTTCTCTTGATTTCCCTATCCCTAAATTCACATATCCCTAAAGTTCACTAATCCCATATCCCAATTCCTATTTCCCAAAAATCCCAAACGCTCTCTCACTCCCAAATCCTAGTCCTATATAAAAACTAATAAATCCTTCCCTAATTCCCTGTTCCCTTAACTAAACCGTACCCCAACAATCCCTAAATCCCTCACTCTTTTCCCCCTCCACAGTCCCTCATACAACTATTTCCCTTGGTAGCAAAAAATCAAAAACATCACAATCACCTACTTCTCATCAAGGTAGCTCCCAGACAGTTTATCCACTAGCATAGATGGCATCTGATCCTTCATATGATTATGAAGAGGAAGCCCACAGTGATTCACCAACAGAGGTACATGCACCTAGGAGGCCTCATAGAGGTGGCAAACATATTCGAGAAGAACCAACCACTCTTGTTGAGTTACAGGCCTACCCACTTGCCATCTCTTGTTTCCAACACCAGTCCTGCTATGAATTTTGTGAGAAGGTTGCTAGCATTCAGTTTCACCATGAGTTGGCCCGCTTATTTGTGCTACATTTACATGATGGTCAAGCCACTCTAGCTGGTGTCACTTTCACATTAACACCAGAATCTATTTCACTAGCAACCGGTATTCCCAACATTGGAGAGCAATGGAACAAGAGGCAGAAAATTGACCGACAGCATTACGAACCATACATCAAGCCTGGCTTTTTGAGACAGCTCAAGAGAGTGTTTCCTTTTCGGTACCTTAGAGATGAATATGCTCCTTTAATGAAACTGATCATGAAGTATTTCAGCTGTGAGGGCCGGTTCTCCCGTTTGTATGCCTTATCATATCAGGCTGCTGATGCATTTTACCCGGGTACGGATGATGAACATCCCTTACCTCATGTGCTGAAATATCGAAAGGATGACCACTCTAGTGCAGCACAAAACTCCTCAGCAACAGTTCAACAATATTTACCATTTTGCTCTCATCAAAATTGTGGTCATCCATCAGCTTGGCTTACAGGGCATCACTTGGGAGGATTTCATCTCTCGTGAGTTTTTCATAGCTCCTCAGGGACCTTTAGAGGCTTTGCATGAGACCGGTGGACCTTCTTATCAGCATGAGGGTCATGAGACACAGGTCACCAGTATGCCGGTGTTTATCACTTATCAGAAGGGCACTAAGCAGTTGTTCGCAACAGCAAAGCGAGTATTATCTCCACCCTGGGGTGGAAGGGGTCTCTTTTCCATCATCAGCACCACAAGTTCAGGACAAAGGTAAGGGGCCAATGTAGGATGAGGGGCCTTCAGGTGAGCGAGACTTTATTCTTATTGAGGATGATGATACAAATGTGGGCCCGCAAAGCACAAGTCTCAAAGAAATCATCCAAGAGCAGCAGACAGACATCAAGGCCTTGTCCCTCAACTTGGAGAGGGCTAAGTGGATTATAAAATACTTGGAGCAAAGTAATAAGTAGCTTGAAGATCAACAGGTGATCATGGAGTTACAAAACATTCAGGAGAATCGCCAAGCTTCCCAAAGAAGGAGGGTGGAGTTCACTTCACTTGAACAAGAGATCAATGCTGATGGGGAGTCTTGGCTCGAGAGATTCAATTTCCACTTAGAGAGATTGTTGGATAAGGCTAACAAGGAGAAAGACTTGTTGAGACACATGGCTTTCCATTACATGGCGAGGAACAAAGTTTTCAAGGCAAGAATAAGGAGTTTAAAGGCAAAATTGAAGAAGGCTTCAAAGAGGCGAAAGGAGTATGATCGACTTAGGATATTGGCTGAGGCTTCCTTGGCCCAACATAGCTCTTGATAGAGAAGAATCAGCCCAAATTTCAAAAAATTTGGAGCACTTTTTTCATTTTTGAAAATTTTTGGCACAAAAACAGGAAATTCTACCCTATGCGCCGCGCCACATGGCGCTCGCTTTTGCTAGGAGCCTATAAATAAAAAAAACTCAGCATTTTTGGATTTGGCATGAAGAATTATGTTTGCCTACCTATGACCAAGAAATTTGGGCAGGTTTTGAGCCCTCAAAAAGGTCAAAAACACTAAAAAAATGACCTTACTGCCCCTATTTTGACACACAGGAAGCAGTCTTGGGAGATTTGATTTTTGATAGGGCAAATGAAGGCCAAATTGAAAATTTTCACTTGGTTTGGAAAGTAGACAGGTAGTCCTTTCCAAAAAGAATACTTGGAGCTAATTTGGACACCGGTAAGGCCTCCAAAAGTGGGTCCAAATAGGCACGGCGCATAGAGGAAAAATTGCCAGTTTGACCAAGTATTGCTTTGTTTTTCGCCTAGTTTTGGCCAGTTTGACTTTTTCACTTTCTTAATGTCAAATTGTGATGTAATTTCATGTAAATTGATGGATCATGATGTAAATATGTCAAACTTTCACTTGGTTAGGTAGATTCATCAGTTAAAAAAGTTGTTTGAAACTGATGAATTAGTTCCCTTGTTTCTAGAGGCATGCTGGTTCATTGCCTGATTTCTAGTTCCTAGTTTAGAATTAGTTGGATCAGCTCCTAAACATGTGAGCTCGACCCCTAGAGGCAAGGATGAGCTATGCTTTATCTATATTATGTATTTTTCAGTCATTAGCATGGTTGGACTCTTGAGAAAGTAAGGAGCTTCATTGTACACTCATATCAGTATTTTGGCTAAGGAATTGAGACCAAGGTTTGCAGTACTCTTTGGGATCCCTGTGGGATTTGTTTTGGTACATTGCTTTCTTATGTATTTGTGAATTTATTCATGTGTTATGTATATCATTTCTTTCTTATTTCTTCTCAAATAAATCAAACAAGAGTGTAAGTAGAATACATTGAGATTGCAGTGCTCTACTTGAAGTTTGCTTTAGTTTTTGATATTTTCAACTGTTTGGAGAGGATACATGGATTCTCTTGCTCCCTTCAACTCCTTCTCTGTCTGATCCATCCATCTCACTTGATTTAGAGTGCCAAAAACAATTGCCTATCTTGCCCCATTGAGATCCCTGCAAGACTGAGCCTCATTCCCTGCACCTAAGATCTGCCTTTCCCTTAGGGCCCACAAAATCATCAATTTATTCAATCAAAATCTTTTACATCTATACCTAGCCTAATATCAGTAGTTAAATCAGTCATCTCAAGCCTTTAGTGATCATAATTTGCTGAGATTGACCCGGAGAGAGCCCTCTCCCGACCTGGTAGGGCTAGCTACCAGGTTAAGCATGGTTTGATGTTGGCCCTGGATCATACCTTTCTCAGCCTGAGGTACATCTAGGCCCTAACAGGGACGAAGCCTCATCATTTAGCCCTTCAATATGCGATCATGTTACTCCTTTGTCTTGAACGCATAGGCACACTTTGAAGACCAAAAGCTGCCTTTTCCTCATCCTCTGTCAGTTTGAAGTGTGACATTGTGCCCTCCTTGTCTCCCAGGTTGCATGGGTGCATAGGGAAGGCCTAATGCCACCTTTTATCATTCCTTTGACCCTTCAGGGTGCTACTGTGTGCCCTAACTAATTTTTGCCTCTTTCTTGAGTGCATTAGCACACTATGAAGACATGCATGTCTCTTCTTGCTTCGAGAGTGTGCCTTCCTAGTTTGCATGTGTATTTTTCTTACATGCAAGTTATTTTTGGCTATCATTAATAATTTTGCATGCTTTATCATTCTTGGTGACTCTTTGAACGTGATTTACAAATATTGCTACATAATTAGTGGTTTTAAGTTGATCTTGTCGCTATGAGTGTGCTTCCACAAACAAGTGTCTATGCTACAATTGTTACCACTGTGTCATTATCTATTGGAGATAAGACATCACATAAAGTAGCCTCTAAATAAATCTCAGGAGCATGCACTAATTAGCTGCTTGAAGTTGGAAAGTCTAATATTACTATATATATGGACACTGAGTGTTCTATTGACAAGATGACAAAGGTTACCAGGAGCAAGATCTACAACACGTTCATGCAGGAGACATTTCCTGAGGAATTAGAAGATGTGCATGCTTATATAAACATTAAGAAGTCCATGATACACAGGATCATGTGTGGATACCCGATCATGCCATGTGTTGAAGCTATTGAATGGATAAGTACACATATGGATGACTCACACCTTGTGCTACGCAGTGAAAGTGGCAGACACCTCGCCATCTATTATGGTGAATATATGTAGACATATTATAAGATGCTCAAGACCAATGAATATGAAAATGATGCCTTTTACACAAGATGGGCTAACCTTGACACAACTGATGTTATTAAGCAATAGTGTCGAGAACCTGCCAAGTTTTGCCATCACCCAACAACAATTTATTTGACAAAGATCTTGAGAGATGTATATTAGTATTTGATAGCTATGTATTTTCAGATGTTTGGGTGCAAGAACGTTGAGGTATTCCAAGAGAATTGGATATATATGCTCAATCTGGTGGTGAACCTTGGAAAAGCTTTTAATTGGATGGATATATTATCATTTGAGTTGCAACTACAGACGGGGTATGTCAAAGTACCTTTGCAAGCAAATCAAGCTCCAAAATTTTGCATGTTTGCATATCTCTTGGATGGTATATGTGCATGATATGCATTCTCGAAGTTGTATTGTAATTGGAATCCTAGAGAGAAGTTCCCAGTTTATGCCCACTACAGGGTGTTATCAGAAGGAAGCTTCAAAGGCACGTATGACAGATTGGCCGAACACTTCTTTGTAGCCATCTTTTGCTTGATATTTGAGACCGATCCGCTATGCATGAAAGATCAAGTGAAGGATTCTATTCAAGATATTACAGACTGGTTTGTAGCTCCCAAGGTAACTTACATCAGATGCTTTGGATGTCAAACAATGCCTCATCTTATGCCGCAATATGTGACAAACAAGGTGGTCATGTAGGAGGTGGCAAATCAGTTGGACAAGGGACTGCCAGGAACCCTTCATAGGAGGAAGAAATCCCCTTGGCCCATATTTCCATTAAGGATTGAATTATATGAATTAAAGAGTCACAGGACATTCACAGCCGAAATTGAAGAGTTGAACCGCCTACACTTCGCCACCAAAGTTTTCCATGGATATGATCCTAGGAAAATTATCAAGAAACATTGTGAAAGGATCATGAATAATACAAGGTATTCATTAATATGCTCACTAAAGGATGAAAAGATAGAGAAGTGGTATAATTCCAGAATGAAAACACATCCAACCATGAATACTAGTTCACCTCACAATCCTCAAACTCAGGACTTGCAGGAGAAGGAATAGGAGGAGGAAACAATGCCTCAAGTAAAGAAGTTAGCTTCGAGGAAAAGGATCAATTACTCATCAGGCGAGAGAAACATAAAATGGAGAGTCAATCCTTTAAATATAGGAGCTACACAAACTAAACCAGAGAGGAGAGAAGGAGAAGAAGAGGAGAGCATGAAGCATGAAGAGTTGGTTAAGAAGCAACTGGTAGAAAAAGAAGAGAGGAGATAGATAGAGGAAGAACAACAGAAGTCTTAGTAGGAGGAAGCAGTGCAGAGGTTGGAAGAAGAAAAATTGACTCATGAACTAGAGGAGGAGTAATATAAGGAAGAAGACACCATCCAACCCATGGATGATGAGCTGAGTACTCCAGGTGAACAACCACTCGTAGGAGAACATCATCCATTCAGAGAGATGGGTATTACACCTCCACCAACAAACAAAGTCACAATTGTTTACAGCGTAACATTTGATTAACTAAAGAAGAGGATCATGCAACAAAGGCATAGGTACTTTCCCTTTGATCCTCAAAACCCAGTCTCAGTAGCGACATAAAAGGTGATCACCTCCAATGTTAGAATAAATTTGAGGGCAATTATGACGAAAAATGTTGCATTTGCTACAACGATACATGATAACTTAGAGTATTTTCTAAATGAGAATGTTAGGCTAAGAAGAGAACTTGTTGCGACGAAGCAACAGGTAGATGATCTTGCAGCGGAAAACCAACGAATGTCATCACAAAACTTCAGTTCCGTAAAGTGGCAATCAACAATGCTAGAAGAGTTGGGACTAATGGAGGATACCATGACATGATTATATGATGAGATGATATTTATACATCAGGTCATGGCCCCTCTCATTGACATTCAGAAGAATGCAAGGAAGTAGTGAAACTCCTGAAGATAGCAACTAGAGAAATTGACCAGATGCAGGAGTGGACTACCAAATATCCAAATGATTCGCAGCACTTGGAAAGGAAGGACAAGATCTTTGCAGAGGTTGATAGAGTGCATTTGAGACTCCACCTACAGAACTACTCGCATGTTGGAGAACAGTCGATTAACACCATGGTTTCTTACAACCGAATGCAAAATGGGTTTGAGTCTCTTACACATAAGCATGGGATGCCCGCCATCGGATCTCTTGAAGCAATCATAGGCAAGGAGGTCATGTTTTAGGAGATTAGAGAATGCATTGAAAAAATCAAGCAGGTAGCAGAACAAGAAGACTTGGAAGTGACCAAAGGTGTTATTCAGTAGTATGCCTTTGCACCAATCTAAGTGCACATGAAGCTTTCATGGTTGTGGAATAATGTCCATTCGAGCTCCAAGTACATATTGACAGAGGCATCGGAGGTGAGGGCGCGCTAGAAAGGAGACTTTCCAGACTGGATTGAAACCATCGCAAAGGAGTTAAGAGAATGACAAACTTATATCACAAATGAACTCCATGAAGAAGCACATGATCTATCCATTTGATGAGTGTTGTCATTTTAGGCCTTCGTCTCATGTGTAAATTGTCTTAGGTAATAAATTTTATGTAATGAATTCCAAGGGACACAAGTGGAATATGAATGGCCACACATTGGAATGTAATGAGTCATAATAGAATATGAATAGTCATACAAGTTAGAGAGTCATGAGAAGCTCAAGAGTCATCGTATTTGTTATAAATACCTCCTCATAAATCAAGCAGGGGGCTTTTGGGGACCAATATTTTTGTCAGGCTTTTGGAGGCCTAGCCTTGGTTTCTCTTGTACTGCATAGGAGATAGATTATTGTTTGGAGAAGCAAGTTGTGGCTTCGTCTTCCACTATTGGATACAATTTGTCACTCATGTAACAATGTTCTTGGGATATTACACCTATAATAAAAAGCTCAATGAGCTAACATTCCTTCACACATGTATCATGTATATAGTTGGACTATTCTAGTTATGTGTACAATATATGTTGCTTTATTTACATGCTAAGTCAATGAACTATTTCGTTTCTTGGTTATGGATGCTATTGAATGAATGTTGTTATGCTTTAACGATTGTTTGTTTATTATGTGGACTAATCCGTGTAGAAATTCCTTGTAGATTCAGACTGCTAATTGTAATTTACTAAAACAATAGACTTGAATCGACTCTACCCGTTAGAGAAAACAATTAAACGATCGCAAAATAAAAAAGCATACAAGAGAAAGAATTCAATCAACTATTACACAATGATTTCATGGGGAAAGCTGCAACTAAAAACCTCTACTATTTGTATATTGCATTAGTTAGAAAATATGAGAAGATTTCAATGATTTTCTCAAGCTGAGCAACCTCTGCACTATCTCTATCTGTCTCACAACTTCCTAGACAAGCACATACCAATACTTAACTAATTTTCTGCATGCCCAAGTCCCTATTTCAATTTGTTGCTTCCTTGGGAATTAGCCCCCTATTAATTAGGGAAATTCCTCAATTGGAATTGCGCAATCCTCATAGGCCTTCCTCTGACTGCATGCACCACATGTACAATTCAGATGATTATACAATTGATAGTACATTGTCCCTAAACTCCAATCTCAATTTGGTAACTCTTAGATCTAACATGCATGAGTTATTTATGTGTGAATCATCAGTTTACTGGTTGATCACTGCAGGTAGCACCACACTACGCCGCAGACAGCACCACATTGCTAGACCTTCCACTAGTTGGAACTAGTTTAACTGACTTGAACTCAGTTAAATTGAATTAATTAATTACAACTCAAAATAAATTCAACTAGGTCTCCTATAATGTACAAGACACTCTACATGACTCAAGTTAGACCCTCAACTTGAATTAACTGAGCCAACTAAGTCAAATTAACTTAGTTAACTAATACAAGTTGTCATGAGATGTGGAATTACAATTTTATTCCTAATTTAATTCAAGGACAAAATTAAATTAGGATTTTCTTGTTGCATTTTCAACGCTCCCTCTCAACAAGAAAGGGATTATCTGCTACCCCGATCCTGCCTCTATGAAACTCAAATTTGAATCTTGACAACGCCTTTGTCAAAATATCAACATCTTGTTCTTCTGTAGGAATGCACTCCAGCAACATGATTCTCCTTTGCACACAATCTCATAGATGGTGATAACAAATGTCGATATGCTTGGACCGATCATGAAAAACTGAATTCTCAAAGAGTTTGATACAACTCTGATTGTCATAGTAAATCATTGTAGGATCCATCTGTTGACCAAATAACCCAACAATTATCTTCCTCATCCAGATAATTTCACAAGCTTGACTAGCAGCCATGTACTCTACTTCTGTCGAACTGAGTGCAACTGATCTATGCTTCCTGTTGTACAAAGAAATTGTTGTTGACCCAATACTGAAGATCCCCCCTAATGTTCTCTTCCTGTCGGATGGACTCCCTACCTAATATGCATTTGTGAAGCCTTGAAGCTTTGCTTCCTCTGTCTGTATGTACCAAATACCAAACTGAGTGGTGCCTCTAAGGTATCTCAACACATGTTTAACCACCTTCGAATAGAGATTGGTTGGCTTAACCATTGCTTGCCTAAGCTGGTTAATTGCAAAACATATGTCTGGTCGTGTGTTCACCAAATACATAAGTGAACCCACAAGCTGCTTATAAATAGTAGCCTCAACTACTTCACCTGAAGTAGCATCTTCCTTCCTCTAATTCCGCACTAGAGGAGTCTCCATGGGTTTGTTACTCTCCATGTGGGACTTCTTCAGTATCTTGTTGGCATACTTTCCCTAAGAGACAAGTAGTTCCTCATCTCCTTGCCATACTTCCATACCAAGGAAATAATGCACGAGCTGTTGTGTGTGGAGCATGATTGTTCAGAGGTCTTTGTTTTCAACCGGATGTATACCCCAGGAAGTTTTGTACACCCCTCCACGCGGGGGGGACTTTTCCCCCCTGCAGGGGTCCGGGGGCCAGCGGGGGCTCGGGGGCAGTGCCCCCGAAGCTAAAAATAGATGTAAATTTGCCTTGTAAAAGTATAGTAATTTCTAGTCAATCTGAGCCGTTCATTAGGTGGATGATCTGACGTAACACTTATGTAGTTTAGGGTTTTTCCACTAGAAGGCACCCTCCCTTTGTAAGAGGGTATTGTATTTGAGGCGGATATAGATGTGTATTCTGTGTAAGCAAGAAACAAAGAGGTGAAACTCCGGAGAAGACAAAGGATATTACAGCGGATTGCTGTAGGTTTGTCTCTTCATTTTGCTGGATAATAGAAAGGAAGGACTGGCTGTTTGGGGTGGACGTAGCCCAAACTGGGTGAACCACGTATATCTGTGTCTCTCTTGTTTTGTGCGTTTTCTGTGTTTATATTTCTGCAATATTTTATGTGCTCCATTGCTTCGTAATATTTAATTTCCTAACATGAGCCCTAGGTCCTTCATCTCAATTTATCTTGCAAGATCCTTTTTGCAATATTTTACTAACTTCTCATCACCTATTAGAATTAAATCATCGACATATAATACTATAATCAACAATTTACCTTCAACCACAATATGGTAAAGGTTCGCATCTGCTTCTTTTGGTGAAGCCCAACCCAGTGAAATAACTATCAATCCTAGTGTACCAAGCACAAGGTGCTTGTTTCAACACATACAACGCTTGCTTGAGTCCGCACACATGTGACTCTCTGTTGAAGGTCTCAAATCCTTTTGGATGCTCAATGTACAACTCTTCCTTAATCACACCATTGAATGATTTGAATAGATTTGAATGAAGAGTACCTTGCTACTGGAGCAAAGGTCTCCTCGTAATCAATTCCCTCCGCTTGAGAGAACCCTCTGAACACAAATCTGGCCTTGTGTTTCTCCACACTCTCATCTACTACTTTCTTTAATTTGTAAAGCCATCTGGAACTCACCATTGACTTGCCTACTGGTCCTGGGACCACTTCCCAAACATTGTTTCTGATAATGGAGTCATAATCCTCAACCATGGCATCAACCCATACTAGTTTATGCACTACGTCCTTGAATGAGGATGGCTAAATCTGTACACCCTCACTCATCAAAGCCATGTAGCCAGTGTACCGATCTGGTGACCTCCCCTTCCTATGTTGTGATGTGGGTGCTCCCACATTCTCTCTAGCATCATGCATCAATCTGTCAGCCTCTCCGATGTGCTTACTCCCATCTATGGAAGTCTTTTCATTAGTGGGTGCTTCCACTCTCTGCTCCTATGCATGTGGTTGTCGACATCATCCCGAGGTTCTTACTTTGGAGCTAAAAGCTCCTCATCTCCATGCAACTAAAGCTCCCTCTCAAGAGAACATCTCATGGCCTTCTCTTCATCGAACTTCACATCTCTACGAACCACTGTCATCCTGTGAGATGATAGGTACACCCAATAATTGTGAGGTGTATCAGTGTACCCCACAAATATGCCCAACTCAATTTGTGGCTTTAGGCTTTTCTCTACATCCTTGGTAGCATGATAGTAAAATGATGAATGAAGATCCTGAAGTGTGCCACATTTGGTTTCTTACCTGAAAATTCTTTTTCTAGTGTACTCATCCCTAGATCCGATGAGGACTCTTGTTCTGCACATATACAACTGCGTTGCATGCTACAACCCACAAATACAAAAGCAGGCCCTAATCATGTAACATTGCCTGTGCATCTTGCACAATACTTTTGTTCTTCCTTTCAGCCACCCCATTTTGTTGTGGGTTATGTGGTGCTATTAACTCTCGTCAAATGCTTTTTGATGCAAAACAGTTCTGGAATTCATTCGACACATATTCTCCACAGTTATCGCTCCTAACAACTTTAACTTTCCTGCCAGTTTCTTTCTCAACAAGTGCTTTAAATTCACAAAATTTAGCGAATGTCTAATCTTTCTTCTGCATGAAGAAAATCCGACACTTACAAGAAAAATCATCTACAAATATTACATAACAAATGTGCTTGGTCATCGAGGCTGTTGAGAACGATCCACACACATATGATTGAACTCTTTCAAGGATTGCTTGCGCTCGACTGTCCTTGTCATGAAAGGTATATTTGGTGCACTTCCCTAATGTACACCCTTTCCATGTGTCTCTCTACTCTAGTGTACCCTTGGGAAGTCCTTTATAAATTTTTTGCATGATCTTCAAAGCTCCGTGGTGCAAGTGACCCAATCTTCTATGCCACAACTCACCGATGTCTCAGCTTTGCACCTTCTCTACTTTTGTTCTCAAAGAAGCACAATATTCTACATCCAATTTGTAGAGGTTCTTCACCTGAACCCTAGTCCGCTTCACTTGTCCTGAGGCTATGTGATGAAGGAAATCCTTTCCTTGACTAAATATCACATCGTAGCCACATTCCTCCAACATGGCAACTGAAACCAAATTCTTCTTCGAACCTGGAACATACATGACATCTTTTAATGTGAGAGGAGAATGATACTCCCTCTGAAAGGTAATAGTACTGAAGTCAGTCACTTTATACCTCCCATCATCTCCCATTTCGATGTTCATCTAGAGGTCCTTCTCCTCTAAGTCACTGAAGAATTCTTTGTTGTCGGTCATATGGAATGAGGCTCCACTATCCAGATGCCACACACTACCCATTATTAATTTCACCATGCAAGTGATGAGGGTGAAATCCAACTCGAATTGTGAAGCAAAAGCTTCACTTGCCTTTCCTCCTGAGGGTTTCTTTCTGACCTTCTTATGTGGACCCTTCGTGGCATAGTGCCCCAACTTGTGACAGTGAAAACATTTAATCTTCGACATGTCCTTCTTCTTGTTGCCCTGGCTATAATTTTATTTGGAATGGGATGAATTGCCTTTCCCTTTCTTCCCATTTCCATCTAAGGCACAATTCTCCTCAACATCATGCTTGGATGAGGATCCAACTCTGGTGTTCCACCGAATCTCTTCTTTCACCAAGTCAGACCACAAACCCTCCCACTCTGGTAGCTTATCCCTCCCATTTACTAAGTCTTGATAACTGTGCCAGCTCTAAGGAAGGCCTTGAAGTACTAGGCTAACCAAATCATCTTCGACAACTGTAACACCAACACTTCCAAGCTCATCTCGACATTGGGTGAACTTGGTCAAGTACTTTTGGTATTTTGTTGCCTTCTCCATCTTGATTTTCCTGAGCTTGTCCTTCAGTGCTAACTTCCTCTAGTCACTGTTGTTTTGAAATAGGTTTGTCAAGGCCTTCCACATTACATATGGATTCTCCTTACCGTGGAGGTTCAATACAATATGATCTTGAACTCTTTCTAGGATAATCCTTCTCATCTCTGCAACACATTTTCTCCACTCTGCCAGATCCTAAGCATCAACAACTGGAGGCTTAGGAATATATTTGTCTATGAATTCCTTAAGCCCATTGTCTTCTGTTGCACTAAAAATTGTTACCTTGACATTCTGCAATCTATGTGAGTCCATTACCACTCATACTTTCCTCCTTTGCAAGTCTTAAGCCTCAGTTCCTCATATCAAGCCTTGAAAATAAGAGAAAGCCCTCAAAAGTCTTTAAAAATCTGGTTCCGCACTTTCTCTTACTCTTACCTGCGGTCCCGCACCTAATGGTCATGTCCCCTGCGCACTTGACCACTCTGTCTCTGTGTTAAGGGTGTGGACCCCTATAAAAGTTAAAAAGGCGCGAGTACACTCTGAAAAACTCACTTTCAGTCATTTCTAGAAGCTTTTGGAAGGAATCTTGAGGTGGCAAGTTCGCTCTCTTAAGGTTCATGCATCCCATACCTTAAGGAGCTAACCCCTTGATGTGAGGAGCTTATCCCTTTGAAGGAGGATTCTATCCCTTCATAGATGGAACTGTAACCTCCTCCTCTGTACTATAAAATGAAGCATTGGGCTGGTTACTAAGGAGGTTGGAAGCTGAATATTTTTGAGGTGAAATGTTGTTGGAACTTAGTCTTCTTTACTTGAGTTTGTATGAGGAGAGATTACATACCTCTAAGATCTCATTTGGAGGAGTGCAAGGCTTGTCAAAGTAAAGGAAATTCCTATTTTGGACCCCACGAAGAGCTTGTTCAACATCAAGGCTGAAAAGGTTGTAGGGTTCTTATACTTCAAAGTTAATACAAATAAGTTTGTTTTTCTCAATAAGCTGTTCATTTATGGTTTATTTTATGGATTCCTTGATCACCATAATAGACATGATTTATGATATTTGCTATGCAGGTGCTATTTAATGTTTGCTTGTTTGTGATTGCAGGTCTTCAAAGTTAACTCTTTCGAATTATTGAAGGATGACTACTACGAAGAAGCATTGGATCTAAGGTAGGATCTTAACACCTTTATAATATTTACTTATAAATCACATATGTCTAGAGAAATATAGGTTTGTTTGTCCGTTTGTTGTAGACTATCTTCTGATACTAGGGAGATCGGCCTTGTCTGCAAGATCGATTTATCCGACCAACAAATTGGCGACTCCGCTGGGGAATGAATTTGGTTTTTGGTTTTCCTTTGTTTTGACTTGAGAAAATTGTTTTCGTTTCTGGTTTTTGATTGATGTATACTGGCTTGGGTAGTTTTTAAATCTCGGAGTATTTTTTGTTTTTTTCGAAGTTTTCAGGGGACCACACTTTCTTTTTACAGACAGTGCAGGCATCTCCGCACTTTTCCTTTAGTAAACAGAGCGAAACCACACCTGTTACTTCTGGAGCCTACGGACCCTGTTAAATTTTTTTGAAAAACCTAAAATACCTTCTTCCAGTTAGGTTTAGGTTTCATTTAGGATTTTAGTCCCTACCAAGATCTGTATTTTTCTTGTCAAAAATCTCTTGTGAGTGAGTTCCAATAGTATTTTTGTTTTGGATGATTTTCTAGAAGTCTTGCATGCTTGGAGTGGTTTTCACGTTGTCTCTGTAGTGACTCAAAGATCAGAAGCTTGAGAA
>APFE030408581.1:125482-144673 GCA_000404065.3 Pinus taeda
TTTTAAATCTCGGAGTATTTTTTGTTTTTTTCGAAGTTTTCAGGGGACCACACTTTCTTTTTACAGACAGTGCAGGCATCTCCGCACTTTTCCTTTAGTAAACAGAGCGAAACCACACCTGTTACTTCTGGAGCCTACGGACCCTGTTAAATTTTTTTGAAAAACCTAAAATACCTTCTTCCAGTTAGGTTTAGGTTTCATTTAGGATTTTAGTCCCTACCAAGATCTGTATTTTTCTTGTCAAAAATCTCTTGTGAGTGAGTTCCAATAGTATTTTTGTTTTGGATGATTTTCTAGAAGTCTTGCATGCTTGGAGTGGTTTTCACGTTGTCTCTGTAGTGACTCAAAGATCAGAAGCTTGAGAAACCTTAGATCACCCTGGTGTCTTTTTGTCTTCTTGATGAGTCTGACTTGGTTGTGAAATCTATCCTTTGTGAGAAATAGATTTAGTTTTCTCGCTGCAAATCTTTGAACAAACTTTGTTATAAGTTCTGAATTTCATTTTTACAAAAGAAAACATATCTTGATGTTTTTTGATTGGTTTGTTATTCTGAACAAATGAATCCTTAGTTTATTGAAAAACTAAGTAGAACGTCCTCAAAAAGAATTGAAGCTTTTATTTAATTAGATTTTTAAAAGTTTTTAGATCTCAAAATTAGTTTTTGTAGTTTTGAGTGTTTTTCTAGAACTTGTAGATGTCTTTTGAAGCAAATTGTTTTCTTGTAGTTTCGAGTTTTGAAAATGGAAAGCGATTTATTGTGAGCAATAATTATTAGTCTCGTTTTGAGTTCTTATTGAAAAAGACAAAAAAATTTCTTTCCATTTCCATGTTGAAAGAAAGAATTGTTTCTTAAAGAATTGCATTCTCGAACTCTTTCTTTTAGCCAGAATTTCATTGAAAGAAAAACGAATTGCTTATCATTTTAGGTGCATTTTTTTAGTTCTTTTGGAGTCGAGTCTTCACACCATCAAATTTTCATCTCCATACCTATTGACTTAAAGAACAACCCATAAAAGCAATGCTTAATTAAAATTGATCTAGTAATCTTTTTTATTTCTAGGGCTCTTATCACCAATATAGCTTGGGCTAGTATCTTGGAGTAGGGAGTAATTAACTCTCCAAGATAGTTAAAACAAACAAGTAGATACATCTTGTGGTAGGAAATAAATCTAATTGTAATTGATACATTCTGGGAAGCTTCTCTTAAAGGAGTCAATCACGAGATCATGTTTGAACCTTTGAGACAATCAATTCTGTTTCATTGGGAAAGATATAAGATTTGCACGTATTACAACAATAAACCTTGGATTAACCATTGTCGAGGAGCCTGGGGTCACTTGTTGGTAAACCTCAGATTGACAATATCGAGGAGACTTCAAGGGGATTGAGCTTTGTTACTTTTCCCTTGTGCGTAGAACAGATCGTAGACTGTTCCCCCAGTTGTATTTGTTGCTGTTGGTAACCTTAGTGTCCATAAACTTAAGATTATTTCCTAAGGTGATGGTGAAGAAAGGATCTCACTGTACCTAGAATAGACGTCGACTAGACTCACTTGGACTCTCTGGGGGGTTCTCTTCACTCGAGATGGTTTTGTGAAGAAACTTGTGCTAGTCTGTTTCATTAAGCAGGTTGTTGGGGTAACTGTTCCAACCGCCCTTTTTGTATTAAACTTCTACTAAGTTGGATTTCATCACTAACTAATGTTTTTAGTATGGGAAGTTACTGTTTGTGTGTGGTTTGAACTCTTAGATTTTTTAGGCGTGTGATTCAGCTATTTGTTTCTTTAGAGACTTTAGGTGTTTTTATTGAATTTTTCTTTGTTTGTGTGTGATTAATTAATATTTAATCGTGGCTGAATTACCGAGACAATCTCGTAGCCTTTAGGGGAAACCTCTTGAGTATACACCAAGTCAACTTGAAGGGCTGCTAGCTCTCGTATCACCTAGTCACAGTAGAGTTGGATCACCAGAAGCCAAAGAATCATCTTTAATTGTTCATCCTGATTATCAAATACAAACAACAAAGTATATTCAAGAGCCAATTTCATTTTCTGAAGTTACTAGTTGTATTTCTCCTTCTAGTAAATTAGCTGAAGAACAAGAAATTTCTGAGCCTGACACTAAACCTGCTGTTAATCCAACTTCAGGATTTGCTTCTCCAACTTCTAGTAATCTTGGTTCACCTAGGGTAAGCAATATCATTACTCAAAATCTCCCTTTTGGCATCATTTCTGTTGAAGAACTTGTTAATCCAGAAGAAGACGTAAATCGTCCCGAAAACCAACAGATTTTAAATCTTAGGGAGCTTGAATCAATATTCTACAGTCCTTTTAGGAGTGACGCTTGGTATGTATCATTGACAATTTTTTTAGAATATTGTGTTTCTTCTATGCCACAACTCACCGATGTCTCAGCTTTGCACCTTCTCTACTTTTTTTTTTTTCTCAAAGAAACACAATATTCTACATCCAACTTGTAGAGGTTCTTCACCTGAACCCTAGTCCGCTTCACTTGTCCTGAGGCTATGTGATGAAGGAAAGCCTTTCCTTGACTAAATATCACATCATAGCCACATTCCTCCAACATGGCAACTGAAACCAAATTCTTCTTCAAACCTGGAACATACATGACACCTTTTAATGTGAGAGGAGAACAAGACTCACTCTGAAAGGTAATAGTACTGAAGTCGGTCGCTTTATACCTCCCATCATCTCCCATTTCGATGTGCATCTAGAGGTCCTTCTCCTGTAAGTCACTGAAGAATTCTTTGCTGTCGGTCATATGGAATGAGGCTCCACTATCCAGATACCACACACTACCCATTATTAATGTCACCATGCAAGTGATGAGGGTGAAATCCAACTCGAATTGTGAAGCAAAAGCTTCACCTACCTTTCCTCTTGAGGGCTTCTTTCTGACCTTCTTATGTGGACCCTTCGTGGCCTTGTGATAGTGAAAACATTTAATCTTTGACATGTCCTTCTTGCTGCCCTGGCTAGAATTTTATTTGGAATGGGATGAATTCCCTTTCCCTTTCTTCCCATTTCCAACTAAGGCACATTCTCCTCATCATCATGCTTGGATGAGGATCCAGCTTTGGTGTTTCGCCGAATCTCTTCTTTCACCGAGTCAGACCACAAACCCTCCCACTCTGGTAGCTTATCCCTCCCATTTACTGAGTCTTGATAACTGTGCCAGCTCTTAGGAAGGCCTCGAAGTGCTAGGCTAACCAAATCATCTTCAACAACTATAACACCGACACTTCCAAGCTCATCTCGACATTGGGTGAACTTGGTCAAGTACTTTTGGTAGTGTGTTGCCTTCTCCATCTTGATTTTCTTGAGCTTGTCCTTCAATGCCAACTTCCTCTGGTCACTGTTGTTTTGAAATAGGTTTGTCAAGGCCTTCCATATTACATATGGATTCTCCTTACTGTGGAGGTTCAATACAATATGATCTTGAACTCTTTCTAGGATAATCCTTCTCATCTCTGCAACATATTTTCTCCACTTTGCCAGATCTTAAGCATCAACCGCTAGAGGCTTAGGAATATATTTGTCTATGAATTGCTTAAGCCCATTGTCTTCCAACACTGCCTCCATCCTATCCTTCCAAGCAATATAGTTTGAACTACCCTCAAGGGCATATTCAAGTCTCAATCCATAGAAAGACATCCAGCTGGCTCTGAAGTGTGATACTGCAATTTCGATTTCACTTTCAAAAGAAAAACTTGTATTCTCCTCATCTAGAGTGATTTCTGCTCCGATACCATGTAGAAATTCCTTGTAGATTTAGTCTGTTAATTGTAATTTACTAAAACAATATACTTTAATCTACTCTACTCATCAACGAAAACAATTAAACGATCGCGAAATCATGAAGGATACAAGAGAAATAATTCAATCAACACATTGCACCTTGATTTCCTGGGGAAAGCCACAACTAAAAACCCTTGCTATCTATATATTGCATTAGTTAGAAAAATGAGAAGATTACAATCTTTTTCTCAAGCCCGAGCAACCTCTACACTATCCTCTTTTGGTCTCACATCTTCCTAAACAAGCTCGGGCCAATATAACCAATTTTCTGTTTGCCCAAGTCCCTATTTCCTTGGGAATTAGCTCGCTATTAATTAGGGAAATTCCTCAATTGGAATTGTGCAATCCTCATGGGCCTTCCTCTGATTGCATGCACAACCTATACAATTTGGATGATTATACAACTGATAATACACTGTCCCTGAACTCAAATCTCTAATGGGTAACTCTTAGATTTAACATGCATTTGTTATTTATGAGTGAATCATCATTTTACTCGTTGATCATTGCACACAACACTGCACTACGCTAAAAGCAACACCACACTACTAGACCTCCCACTAGTTCCTCCAACAGTTGGAATTAGTTTAACTAAATTTAACTCAGTTAAACTGAATTAATTAATTACAACTCAAAATAAACTCAACCATGGCTCCTATAATGTAGGAGACACTCTACATGACTCAAGTTAGACCCTCATCTTGAATTAACTGAGCCAACTAAGTCAAATTAACTTAGTTAACTCATACAAGTTGTCATGATATGTGGAATTACAATTTTATTCCTAATTTAATTAAAGGACAAAATTAAATTAGGATTTTATTGTTGCATTTTCAACAATCTGCAGGTACACAACAAGTCTTTCTATTTACCCCAGGTCCCCTTTTAGGATAGTAATATTACTTTTCTAACTGGTTGCTCGTTTCCTTCACCACTCATAGAAGTATCCGACGGACACCTTACATCGAGTGTCTCACAAAGCTCACATTCTTGCTGACCCAAAGAGGCGTTATGTTCTCTTATGTTCGATTGTAACCAAGCCATTTCTTGGAAAACCATTCCAATGATGGTCAAACCATATGACCGAATGGGACTCCTACACCAAACAGTGTGAGGTCTACTTTAGAATTTACATTGGGGGGAATCCCCTTTGAAATGTTGGTGGAATCCAATACCGTCAATAGTTTACAAACTTGGATTGATGATTTGAATGTAACAAAATTCTAATTCAAAAGAATTGGACAACACACGTCAATGAGGCCATGCACCATAAGGAAATTTCTTGTGAACCTCTTGGCACCAATGTAGACATAAAGGAGGCAGGGTACTTGGCTTGCCATTTGGGATTTTCTTAGGGGCATGTGACAACATCCTATATTGTGCCATCAAAGACCACCCTGATATGGAAGCATATATGAAGACAAAGTTTAACACCTTCTGTTTGGAGTAGGATTTGAAGCAGAGCAAAGATATTTCCTCCATTCAAATCCTCCGTGGGAGTATTGTGAAGCAACAAGGGATGTTGATTTAGGGGATTTGGATTTGGAGACCCACTAATTTTCCAATGATAGTATCAACTAGCAACATCAAATTTCAAGCATATAAACATAATTGGAGTGTAATGGTTAGAGTGCAAGGTAAAAAAGTTGAGATTTCTATGAGGCTACGCAGAGGGGGTAGAGAAATTAGTAGTGGAGGAACATGGATATACTTCACAATGTACTTAGTAATAGTGGGTAGCAAAGGGAAACAACTACATGGAATAACAAAGACTTAAAAACTTGAAGAAAATCTCCTAATTGAGATTGCAGTGGTTAATATAAGGGTGGACATACTCATCATTTAGATAGGAACTACGATTGATATTCTCTCCTCACACAAGTAATATTTTATTGAACTTTAATGCCTTCAAGTGAAATTACAAGGGTTGTTGGATTAGAAAATGGGGGAAACACAAAGACCAAGGGCACAAGCTTCATTAATCAACTCAATTAATCCAACTCAACCTTAGCAGCTCAATCTCAAATAGGTAGAACCAGAAGGAAATCTCATTATTATTGATGATTAATGATGTCATTTAGAGTGCATTTGTTTAATGCCATCTAAATATTTTTATATATCATGCAACTTTCGTAGATTGTACCCATACAACCACAAATGGTGCACTAAAAGTAGACAAACTAGTAAATTGAAGGGCCATCCTATATTAGCCTTCAAAATCTTTGCTTCTTACTATATGAGGAGAAAACTATTTTACTCTTTTAGGGCTTAAGCACATTTTTCTATTACAAATATCCATTGTTATAGTTATTAATTGTACTGAAAATATGTGCTCAGAGTCACCTGACATCATATAGTACAAAAAAGATATCTTCCACTGTTGAGATCCAAGAAAAATTTAGTCCCATTTGAGTACAAAAATCCAAGTTTTCTAACTACAAAGATATCAAAACTAATTGGCCTAAAAATATAAAGTCGCTAGGGAAACTCCAAAAGCTTAATACACTTAAACTACATATAAACTATTTATGGGCAAGGGACATGCCTCAGTCCCCAAATTTTTTTTTCTACACAAGACACATTTAATTTTTGTAGGCTTTCAATGTCCTTATTAGTCATTTTTCCCAAAGAAGACCATCCTTGTTGAAGATGACTAACTAAGATTTGAAGCTCATTGATCTATTATTAGAGGGCCACAATTTCATCTTGAGCACTTCGAAGATTGACTCTGTGCTCCAATAAAGGATTCATTATTGCAGTCAAGGTTTAACTTATTTATTTGTGATGTAGTTGCAAGTGAATTAATTCTTGTTGCATTTGTTCCATGTCCTCTACCCACTCGGGGGTAGTAGTCTTCCCAAGATCCTTGTGCACCATAATTTCGGCAATGGAGCCAGTAATTAACAAGTCTCCCTAGAACCATCCTTGTGATCTTAACTACATGACAAATTATCAAATCGTTTCCCATTTTTCCTTGCTTCCCTTGCCTAGATCCCAACACATGTGTGCATCATCACCACTAGCCCAAACACATGCAAAGAAAAGCTGGTAGTCCAACCCAAACTAAAAATACCATAGACTTGGCACAAAGGACCTAGACAAGCCCAGGACCCCCTGCCCATTGGCGAAAGTCCACAAAAATTGGGAAGGAAAGACACTGAACTACAAATGGAAAATGATACTTTTTTTAGATTGACCAAGGATATAAAGGAAGAGTCTCAATGTGTAGAAGAATTGACCAAATATTAAGCAAAGACAAGAAGAAAAAATGTGGACACAAAGTATATTTAGAAGGAAGGAGGTTAATAAAGCGAATTAAAGAGCCAATTTCCCAAATGCAAGCCTTTAAAGTAGGGGGAGTGAGATTGGAACCTAAGACAATCCTTTTTGGAGAATAAACACTAGCACTAGGAGGACAAGCCTTCAAATTAATAAAAATGAAAGTGTTGACGGTGCTGGAAATTTGTTAACTAAGGGGATCTACCCGATGTGAAGTCCCAATTAGACCTCACACAATTTGGAATAGGAGCCCCATCTGGGGTATTGGCCCAACTACCATATATTCTTACAGATTTTCCTTTGGCTCTAATTGTCAACAAGAGAGAGGAGTGAAAATGTGCCTTCGAAAAGAAAGGGGGTGTGCCTGGTGAGTGTTCGTGCGTATGTGTGTCAAGGTTCTTTTACTTCAAAGGGGGAAGAGAAGTGAGACTCTAAGAGAGAGGTAATAGTACCACCCCAGTAGAGACACACATAAACAAGAAGAATTCGTTCAACATCCATCATAATAGTCCACAAATATGTGACGGTCATTACAACCATTACAACAAGATGGAGTTGTCTAATATCTAGCGGAATAGTCCACGAGGATGTGACAATGATAATTACCATTACAACACTTTCTTAATATGATAAGTAATAAAATAACCGAAATAGTTCAACTACTTTAGCACAGATGAAAGTGAACATGAATTACAAGCATTCATAGAATAGTCTTACAAATATTCATAATCCAGGCATGAAGAACATGCTAGCCATAAGGATTTTGATATTAAGAAAAGTTACAAGATATATGTATACACTGAACACCACTAGCTTCAATAGTGGAGCGTTGGAGCCACTCCTTGCTCCCCAAAAGAACTAGTCTGTCTCTCTAATGCCTTGCGGGAGGAGCCAAGGTGAAGAGTCATTTACTCATACAATGAGGGTGTATAAATAACCAATGAGGTGATGCCTCACCTTTATTGTGACTCTTTTACTACCCTCATGACTATTTGACTTCCTATGACTTTTCGAATTTTACATGAATCTTCATATTTTGAATGTGTCCTTTGGATTTCCACTTTACAATACATTTTGAATAGATTATTATATAATCCACAATAATGATGTGGCATATGATGACTCGTGACCGGACATGACATGACACTGATAACATGGACTACATGATGATGTGGTAGTGCCAAGCTGTCCTTCTTGCTGCTTCTTTCTTTTTGTCTTCAGTAAGAGATGTACCCAATGTTTCATCTTCATGAGAGATATGCTTTGTTCTTCATATCTACCCTCTAAAGGGTTAGGAATCAGATGGATTCTTCACACAGTACTCATCTTTGGTCTTCTGTTGTAATCTAGTGTTCCTTTTTCTTCTTATCTGATGATTATATTATCTCTTCAGATCCTTAGGTGTCTTCTAGCATGTCCTCCTTCTCTGTCTTCTTCTTCATCATATTGCCATAGCATGATAGAGTTCTTGCATCTGTAATCCACTCATGACAAGATGACATCAATCCAATAAACGCCTATCTAAGATGCTACATGATGATCCACTTATTGAGTTGGAACCAAGTGGTAGGTTAAGGGAGAGGCTCAGTGATTGCGCAATTGCACAACTCAGGTAGTTAAGGGTGAGGCTTGAGCCTTGAGACTGTGCAATGCATAGTTTAGGCTTAGACTTAGCAAAAAGATTGTGTAGTTGGGGAGCTTAGGGAGTCAGGATGAGGGCTTGAACACTGATTTTTCCCATTGCATAGTTTTGGAAGACAGAGGATCCCATGTGATTGCATGGTTTAAGAGCTCAAGGATGAGGCTTGAGCCTTGATACTGTGCAATTCGCAGTTCAGGCTGGATTGTGCAGAAAATTACACAGTTTTGGGGTTCAGTGAGTCAAACTGTAGGATTTTGCACTGTTTCAGTCAACTGCATAGTTTTGGGATGCAGAGAAAACTTGGTGATTGCACAGTTGTACATTTCAAGAGATCAGGGTTTGGGCTTGAGCTCAAATATTACACAATATGCAGTTGGGGCCAAGTTGGAGCGTTGGATTGTGTAATTCTGGGGACCAAGGTCTGGGCTTGAGCACTGGAACTACGCAGTGCATAATATTGGGAGGCAAGAACAATGGATTACGCAATGTCAAGGGATAGGGTTGCAACTTGAGGGTTGGAACTACACGATGCATAATTGAGGAAGGCTGGATGAGGCTAGGTTACAGGGAAGTTTTTGAAAAATGTCTAAGTATGGGATTAATGAGACTGATGCGAACAATGATATGACTTGACTGTGATCACATACTTAGAAAACTTTATGACATAATAACACAAATCATCCAAAACACGTTAACAACCTATTTCCCTGAATTTGACAACTTTGCGACAACTTTACGACAAGTGCAACACTAAAGATACACTTTGCGATGACCGTGACGACACTTGTGCGACAATGCTTAAAAGTTTGGAAATGAGTGCAACAAGTGTTTACATGGTAAGATCAACTCATTTTCACAAAGATAAACCTTTGAAACCTCCAAAATGAGCTTACACATTGTGCGACATTTAACATGCATAAATATGACATTTATTATAAAGGGAGAGTGACACTTGCGATATGTGAACAATATTGAAAGTGATACATGCCATAGCGAAGATAACATGAAAACGACACTAATTAAAGTTAGAGAAAGTAAGAGTGACAGTGGAAATATTGAAAAAGAGACTGGTGAAAACGAAAGTGCGCAAAAGCGACAGATTGAAGAAAACACCAAAATAGAAGTGCAAACGCAACCAAAAGTGAGGGACTACCAATAACAGTGCGCACTAACTATCGACATAGGTTGAACATTGCATAAACATTATCTTGATGTAATGTGCTTATTCAATCTTGTGTGGAAGAATGCGTTCATGAACTCGTTTCAAATTGAGCATGCGTGAACAAGTGACTTTGATCGATCAAGAAGTGACATGGAACAATCAATCGCAAGATCCACAGTAGGCTCCAAAATCCAGGTATAGGAAAAATTTTGGAGGGTGTTTGTCGCAGTGAAAACACTTGGAGACACATTGGTAGAACTCCATCTTCTTTGTCTTGGTTAATTCATTTGTGAAAGGTCTAGTTCTTCAGGAAATATTGATTTATCGTTCAGATTAACATGGCTTCCCCACTTACCCCATGCATGAACATAACCCCCTTCATTCCTTTACTAGGTTAAAAACAAACATAAGATCAACGGTCACATAATGTTTCAAATTAGGATAGAGTAATGAAGTTCATGAGCTTTAGATTTTCAGAGTATAGTTTTTCACCTCTGGTGTTGCTCCGCTACCCGTAGGCCTAGACAGTACCCCGATAGAGTCACTTCAGGGACACAAACATTGCTTTGCTACTGGAAGGCTTGGACAGTACCCTGATGAAGTTGCTTGCTTCACCTCTCTACACAGGAAGCCTTTGTCTTCTTTTGCCTTTATTTATTATTTTATATAGGGTTGTGCATCGACACTTAGTTATTTAATGGGCGGAAGAGGGATCACGACTTATTGAGAGCAGGAGAGGTTGTCCCTTTAGAGAAGCATATATAAGACCTTTGATATTGGTTTGTTCGTTTAGATTTCCCCTTGTCCTTATCTACTTTATTGGATCAACCTGAAAACACCGAAACATAAAAAACTCGAGCATAGGGATGAGGTTTCCAGAAGAGACATGGATATCATGGTTCAACACAAGGCTTTCTTAACATAAGGATCGTATTTTTCGTTAGAACATCATCGACCAAATGATGTAACCAAGACAAGGAAGAAGGATAGAGAGTTAGCCAAATGTTGTAGTGTCACAAAACCCTTTTTTGTTTTGCCACATTCCCTTTTGATACAACAAAGCATTTTCATGCAAGGTCTTACACAACAAATAAAAGTCAACACAGAACAAGGAAGCAAAACTAGAAGACAAAACAGAAGGAGGCTAACTGAAAAGGCGATGTGAAAGCAAAATGAGAAAACACAAGACAAACTACAAAAAATGAATGCAAGATGGATGCGCAGGTAAACTAATATGTAACTAAACCTACTCCTAAGCGAATCATCTAGAAGGCTGGGGTAACGTATAATGAAATTTACAATGAAGCCATCGTAATTGCTTCTGACCTGCATTCACAAAGAAATAAGCAATTAAAGCTAATATAAAGCAATGTGCAACATAACATATAAGAACTTGAATAACTTGCACAAAAATTTGAAGGTCTTTCCTGTTATCCATAGCCACTATTTCTAACTAGTTCACATTCTTACCTCTTTGATGAAAACCATCATTCAACAAACCTTGGAAGCTTCTTGCAAATGTGTCATCAACTACACTGAACTCCTTAGCAAGCATGCCAAAAGGTCGTAAGTTTTTATTTGCGACAGATCCTGCTAGGTAAGATTTCTCTAACCATTCAAGGATTGGATCATAAAATTTGTGACAATCCTCTTGAAAACCCTGAAATCTTTGAAAATATAGATTTGAATTAAAGGCACGGGATAACAATGAGAATGTTGTGAGGAGAAATAGATCTGATCATATTCAGTAGGCGTGTCAAGACAGGGAGGACTTGACATAACAAATCGCAAGTGCGGAAATGCCTCAACTGCTTGACAAGTACCTAGATAGTGAGATGTTAAACCATAAAAATCAAAGGATGTAAAATCGTTTTCATTGGATGTGTTGATGGGAAGTTGAACGACAATGATTAGAAACAAAATCACAATCAGATGGGCTGATTAAAGCATCAAATTCCCACTTTGTAATTACCAACGATAAATCAAATTGAGTAGCTCCGCAAATGCTCTGCATAATATAATAATGTTGCTCATGTGACGAGTGTAACAAACCATTTTCTTGTGACTGGTTATAGACTACACTAGCATCGTAATCATTGAAAGAATTAAAAAAGGAATGTTACTATAATAAACACATGAAACCAGTCCGGGTAAAACAATTGAAGAAGAATTTGATTCGTCAAGCAATTCATTCATTCACTGACATTCAAGAGGATTTCAGGTGTGATGAAGAAAAATATTAGCACTAGAATACTCATAAGAAGGATTAGGAGTTGATTGTTTCATAAGAGTGTGATAAGTATGACTCCTTTGGCCAAAGATAATATTTAGAATAATCAACTTCGCAGTTCCATGATTCAATGAAAGATACACATTTCAAACCCGATTTTGATACAAGATATTTGCATGAATATGAATCATCTTGAATACGATAAAAAAACGAACCTTGAAGGTTCGAGAGGTCATTTCCGCAATGCCAAATATATTTCAAGAAGAATTTACATCAAGTGAAACCATGCAGAAAGAAGAGGTTTGTCAAGAAAACCAGACTTGACTCAATTCAGGGGTCTTACCAGAGTTGTGAGATCCTGACATAAACATGAACCGAAGTTGTAGTGCCTCGACTCTCTAGAAAGTCTCGAAACTTTCAAGGATTGTAAATCGCATTTTGAAGGTTGAACCAGATCATGCATGGTGTGAGGATAAGTCCTTTCATTGATTTGGATGAGATCACTATTAACGACATGATAGTCATCTCTGTCATTGATTTGATAAGATTTTACAACTTCGACAACTAGATTACTCAAGTCAAAAGATTCTTCTGATCGCAAATCTAGAGGTGGAGAAATTTCATGAGCAAGCTGATTTGAAGAGTTGTCTTCATGCAAAACAAGAGATGATACATGATAGAAAGGATACTAAATGATTTGATTATTTTCTCTTTCATTAAGGACAACCTCACTACCTTGTGTCAATTGAGAAGTGAACTCATGCGATGAATCACTTGAAGAGCATGGAGTATCTTCATCGCATGTAGATGCATAATTGCAAACATGAGAGCACAAGGGATAGTGGGATAGAGAGGAAGTTTCGATGAGAGCATTTTATTTGACTAAAACAAATTCCAGATCTAAATATTTTAAATTAAAATTTTCATGAGAAACCAAAAGATCAACTGGTGCACTTGGGCATTCATCATCTCATACATCAACATAATTATCATCATCAGAATGTTCATTGCCCAATACTAAAGATATAAACAAATTGATTTCATTTGATTCATTATCGAGATTAATAGATTCAATATCAATCAAGAAAGAGGATACACCATATTCACAAGGAGGATCTGAAAAGAAGAAAGATTGAATGAATCTTCACCTTCCTGCTCCTCTACCTGTGTAATGTGACTATCTTGAACATATCACAATTTGGGCCAACAACTTGAAAATTAGGAGAGTGCAGAAAACTAGTTGATGGAGTAGATTGATCAAGTGGATCATGGTACAAAGATTCATGACATGTAGATAATAGAGGATGACATAAATCCAAATAAGATTTGAGACTAGAGTTATGAGTGTTAATACTATATTAAGGAATAGAAAAAATGGTTTTCATTGTAGGCTTCATGAGCCATTCCGGGAATTCCCTATATTGGATTTGAATCATGAAAAGCGGAAGGAGGATGAGAAGATGGATTTGGGATTTGATGTGCAATTTTCCCAACTTTACGATCATCGCAAGGAGGAACCCGCATCGGCACTGAAAAAGGAGGAGGATAAGGAACAAAAGGGATAGCAGGTTCGTCCTGTAAAATTAGGGGTGTCTCTTGGTTTACAAATTACAAGAGTTGGGGACGGAGAAACATCAGGTGGTCTAGATTCACCATGCAAAGAGATAAGAACCTGTTGTAGTGGCTACAACCACCCTCCAAAATTTTTCCTTAGCCCGTTTTGGAGCGTCCCTACCAACCTTTCACATCACTTTGTCTTGCTTTGTCAAGTGCACAAGCTTCATTGTTTTTCATGCACAAAGGCAGCCTGTCGATCATAGTTTGATCCATTCCCCTCACATGTTGTTCACCCAGACTTGGTCCAGCTGGAGGCTGAGCAGCTTCCCCTAGAAAATTGCGCATTTCTAGAGGGCAACTAGCCTTCCCTCCAAAAATTGTGCAATCCTCTCTGGTAGCATGCTGGGCTCTAAGATTGCGCAATCTTGCTAGTCAACACTCCCAATAGGATTTGCGCGAATTTCCCCAGCAGGGCCGCTCAGCCCATAATTTGCGGAAATCTCGGTAGTAGTCAACTACTTTGCCCAGAAATTATGCATACCTCCTGGGTAGTTAGCCCAGCTCCTAGCCAGGGATGCACATTTTTCCCAAGCAGTTAAGCAGCTGCATGCATGAGCAGTCCGGTTGACCAGTTCCACCCGGGATCGAGGAAACTTGACTTGCATGTGTGAATGAATGGTTCTTCCCGGAATAGTAAAATGCAACATGCTAAAGACATCCCATGATTTAGGGAGCTATTTTTAGCAGTCGAAGGTTACATGCAAAGTTCTTTTAGAAGTTTCTCTCCAAGTGTCGCTTTTTCCTAGATTTGTGGCATGCGCGTCATGAGCCCAAACTTACTTATTCGATGCACCAAAGCTGATTATTTCACATCAACCTTGCAACTCTGACATCCCACATCACATCTACGAGAAGTCGGCACATTCAACTCAGTTGTTTTGGGGTAAGCCCGCTTCCCATGCCTTGTGTTGCATTTTTGTCGCTTTTTGTGTTTTCGCTTGTATGAGTAATGTTTGCTTGATTTCTTTGAACTCTTGCTATCATTTACATGTATATTAGCTTGTCCCAACAATGTTCTAGTTTTCGTCAACATCTCACTGTTGTCGCATGCATGAAACTATTTTTCGCGAACGGTCGTTGATTCGGCAACTCGCCTCACTCACATGCGTGTTGTTCCATTTTCTGAATCTGTCATTCACCATTTGCATGCATGATCATTCACTTATGCTTACACTTAGTATCAACATGCATTCATATTCACATTCGCATTCAGTTGCCCATCGGTGAGTCTAGCCAACCTTGGCCCGGACTCTACCTCACTAGACAACATTATGCAATCCTAAGAGGGAAGGCTCTGCCTTCCTCTCCAGAAATGTGCATTTCTACCCAGAAGCTATTCCCCAGGCCTGCTTTGTGCAATCCTAAGGGAAAATGACTACTGGCCAAGAAAATTGCACAATGCAGTCACTGAGCCTGCAACCATTGCTCGCTGAGATTGCACATTGCGCAGTTCCAACAGTCAGTAGCCAGATTGGACTGTGCATTGTGTAGTTCCAATAGTCAGCCAGTCTCCCAACAGCCCAGACTGTGCCTCGTGCAGTCTTGGCAGTCAGTCTCCCAATCTTCCGGCCGAAATTGCGCAACCTTCATGATCAGTCACACAAGTATGTTGCAAGTCAGTCCTCAAGTTCAGTTTAGTTTTCGACTGACACATTTCTTGTCATGAGTGTTGCCATGTCTCCAGGCATTGCAGGTTGTCATCTGCCTCTCAGGAGTGCATGTACAATAGTTTCCAAGAGGGCAGAGTTAAAGACACCATTCAGAGCATACCTGGAGATGTAGTCAATCAAATGTCTATGATCTTGCCTTCTCATGAAGATATCAAGTTGTTTGTAAACAAGAACATCAAGATATCACAACAAGCAGCATCATGAACAACAACTAAAGGCAACATACTGAACGCAGTGAATACAACAAATGCAATGAACGCATCGAATGCAACAAACGCAATGAATGCAGCGAATACAATGAACACAATGAGTGTAGCAAATGCAATGAATGCAAGAGGAAGTTTGTTGACAACATAGAGGCAGAACAAAGTTGCAAGATCAAGAAGATCCACTGACAATGAAAGAAACTTTGGAGACTCAGGCTATGAGGTGATGACGTGACATGAAGATCATGCGAAGATAGAGAATGGAACAAAGAAGGACTTGCATGTGCTGAAGTAGCAACTCAGGAAGAACATGAAGTTGCATAGACATACGAATGAGTTGCAACAGGAACAGGAACAACAGTGGGTGCAACATGCACTCACGAATGAAATTGTGCCCATACATGTTAAATATCCATCCCAGTAGCTAGCACGGAGCAGACATGGTGAGCAGTGTTGTTGATCGCATGTAAGGGATTCAACAACATGCATAACATTATGCGCACACATGCAATCCAACCCTTTCAGCACACTCACCAAGGCGAAGACAAGAAGCAAGTCCAACTAGAGTTGAACATGTACTTCAGCAAGTTGATGAGCATGACCACCTATACACACTTGAAGATCAACACTAACACTATTCATCAGTGTGTTTTCGGTTCAGCCACACCCAAGAAGACCATGCACATGTTATCAGACGAGTTGGATGAAGGAGCCGAACCAATGCACCAGTTGCAACAGAGGCAAGAGTTCGCTTCAACAAGATGTCACCATGAAGTGCATGCACATGATCATGGATGACCAAGCTTGGCATCATCTCACCACCTTCACCATCACAAGCATGCCAAAGAGTCGGTCTCATCACAATGGACCAAGTGTTAGTGATGTCTTGCATGGCATGCTCAAGCCATGTTGTCTCACATGAGTACATGTGCATTGTAATGTTGAGTCATGTCAAGTGTAAGTCAAGTGTCAATAGTGGATGTAATAGTCATAGAGTAGGTGAAGAGTCATGAGGGTAGTTGAATGGTGAAAAAGGGGAATTTCAAGGATCACACCACCCTTTGCTATAAATAGTCCCTCATAACTCATGGTAAAGGCTTTTGGTCAGCCAAGCTTCTATTAAGACTATCTTGAAGAAAGGTTGGACAATATTGTAACGTGCCTTGGCTTCTCCACTGCATGGAGCTAGTTCATCTCTTTGGAGGAGTAGGCGGATGTGGCAATAATGTTTCACTAATGGGGATAACATGTTTACATGGATGTATTGTATGATTGGAACTTACACTTCTTTATATAATAAGAGCCAACACATTTTCATGCATACGTTGTTATTGTAGTTGGATTGTGTTGTGCTCTACAAACAACCCCCCATTTCATATTATTTTTATTCATAAAACTTTAAAATGTGAAATGGGTCCCTTTAAAATAAAATTGATATCAAAAATTTTACTTAACAAAAGGTCCGATAATCAAATGAGCGCTTTATAAAAACCCTTTTTTAAAACAATATCCATTTAAAAGAAATAAAGCAAATTTCGGTCATTGCGATAAAGTGATCGCAAGATCGCATATCGCAATGACATAAAGGACATATAAAATGGCACAAGGCTTTCCGCCGATGCGATATCGCATTCGGCGATCGGCGATATCCAATGCACAACCAAAAGCGCCCCATATCAATACCCCCGATGCGATGAGCTATCGGCGATCGGCGATCGGCAGGTTCCTATCGTTTGAGTTTTAATGCACATAAGCCTTTCGCCGATGCGATATCGCAATCGGCGATCGGCGATACTCGATGCACATTATTAAAGCAGACTTGTTATAACCCCCGATGCGATGTGATAAGGCACGATTTTCAACATAAAGCCGTTAAAGTGATTGGAAAGCTCAATTTACTATTATTTAAGGCATAATCGCTTCCGCTCAGCCGCCAATACGTCCATTGCATGCTTAGGGAGATTCCTTGACCGAATAATGATATAATGGGCATTTATAAGGTGGCAGTTTTATACGGCCATTTAATGGATTCATGTCTTAAAATCTTTCCATAGATTATCTCCGCGCCTGTTTTAAAAGCTGAATATATTGCTGCGCATCTAATCATTTGCTATCAATTGCAAGTTTTATCGCTATCTCTCTGTGTTACGCTAAATTGCCTCTCTGTGCAGAATTCAGTCATAGACAGGAGTTCGGGCATGATGGGCAAGCCGCTGCAAACAGCAAGAAAGGCCTAATATCTGATACAACATGCACAGGCCTTACTAGAGTAACTTGGCAGGGCACTTATGACTTAATTGAGGTCGAGAAACCAAAGCAGACGGTAGCAGAAGCTACCGCTGATTCATTAAAGAAGTTTGACTGCACTCTAAAGAATTTGGCTGATTCTTTCCTTCACAGGTGTCATGCGGAAAGAGTTATTTTTGCGGACAAACCTAACCTCCCTAGGAGTCTAAGACTCTCTAGTGACAAACAAACCAAACAAGAGAAATCCTTCTCTAAACACACATTATTCTATGAGAGATCAAGTGTTTTCCGATCTTACCTTAGGTCCAACGCTTGTTGTAGCAGTCCAACCTTGTTGATCCAAATGAGCTCCTCCTTCACTTTAAGACCTGCATACACTAACAAGCAAACGATTACATAACACCTGAATATTTCATAAAACAAAGCATATTCATCATATAGACCAAGGAGTACATGAAATAATTCATTAACAACAAATCATTGAGAAGAATGGACTTATTTGTATTAAGGAAACAAAAAAGGAACCATTACAACCTGAGCCTTGGTGTTGTGCCAGCTCCTCCCAGGGTCCAACAAGAGATTTCCTCTACTTTGACAAGCTCACCCACTCCCAATATGGCAACAAGGAAGGATAGTGATCTCTCCTCACAAGTCAACAATGGAAGTCCTAATTCCAGCAGCATTTACCCTTTTAGAATGTTCAGCTTTCAACTTCCCCTCCTCTGGCCCAATGCCTGTATTTATAGTATTCTAGAGGAGGTTATTCAGCTCCAACATCAATGGGATACTCCCTCTTTTGGATGGGGTAGCTCCTCTCTTGATGGGATAAGCTCACTCTAATCATAGGGAATGCATGAACCATCGGAGCGCTCAATACAACGTCAAACACTCTTCTAGAGGTCTAGAAGGATGACGCAAAGTAAATTTTTAAAGATGAAAACTCGCGCCTTTTTGACCTTATAGGGTAACGCACCATCCTTTGGCTTACAGAGCGTACAAGTACGCAGGTACAGTGTGTTTGGGATGCGTACACGCAGGCAAGGTAAGAGAACCTGCGTACCCAGAGATAAACATGTTTTTAAGTGACTTTCTCTCTTTTTGAAGTTTGACATGAAGAGCAGAGGTATGAGGCTTGACAAGGAGGATAATATGACTATTGATGGAGCCATATTAACTGCAGATAGTCATGGTGACAAATTTCAGTGTAAAAGATTGCCCCCTAAAGTACGAAGCCTGTAATAGATAAGGGTGTTAAATCATATAGGAAGGGTGAAGTACTTTATCATTTCGAGGATCATCTTGTGGAGAGCCTGGTCAGAA